>LPNX010792728.1:73038-147263 GCA_001517045.1 Pseudotsuga menziesii | reverse complement strand
TCTTCGTGTTTGTCTTCGCGTGGGAAGGTAAGTAAGGTTTTTCTTCTCGGGATCATTAAGCAAATAATATAATTCATTAAGCAAATGGGCTTATAAATATTTAATATATTTAAAAAAAAAAAAAAAATTCACTGCCGTCGCTTAAGCGACAGCTATCTCTGTCGTTTTTGCGACGCCTTCCCATGCTATCTGTCGCAAATGCGACGGTTTTTGGTGATACGTGGCACTCCAAAACTAGTCATAGGTGTCGCAAATGCGACGCCTCGTCTTCATATCCGTCGCTTAAGCGACATCTACCTCTGTCGTTTTTGCGACGCCTTCCCATGCTATCTGTCACAAATGCGACGGTTTTGGGTGATACGTGGCACTCCAAAACTAGTCATAGGTGTCCCAAATGCGACGCCTCGTCTTCAACTCCGTCGCTTAAGCGACAGCTATCTCTGTCGTTTTTGCGACGCCTTCCCATGCTATCTGTCTCAAATGCGACGGGTTTTAGTGATACGTGGCACTCCAAAACTAGTCATAGGTGTCGCAAATGCGACGCCTCGTCTTCATCTTCGTCGCTTAAGCGACAACTGTATCTGTCGTTTTTGCGATGCCTACTCTCTAAAGCAATGGTTTATGCGACGGTTATACCTGTCGCTTATCCGACGATTGACATTTAACCGACGGTTAGTTAAGTGTCGCTTAACCGACGATTAGTTAAGTGTCGGATAACCGACGCCACCTGTCCAACGCTTAAGAAAAAATCAAAGTGTCGTACATGCGACAGGAAAGTGTCGAAAATCCGACATGACGGCCGTCGGATTTTGGGTCGAAATGTAGTAGTGCATGGTTTCGCCTCATCTGGTAAAAAATCCTGATTTCTCTGCATTGTTTGAGCCAGATGTTTGTTTTGTTGGTTGTGAGGGTTTTGGTGGAGAAATTCTTGTAATTTCTCATGATGAGGTTTCGCATTTGGCGGTGGATTTTCCTACGGGGATGGATCCGGGTTTAGGGTTTGTTGTTGATAATTCTGAGTTGGAGGATTTGGGTCTTGATCTTAGTCTAGATAAGGGTTTTGTGTCTGAGGAATTAGCCAAAGGTCGGGACTCCTTGCAGTGTTTCGACGGGTCCTCTTTCGAGGGTTTTAATGGGGTTCACAGTTTACCTGTTAGTTTTGATTCCCTTGTGCACAGTTCTTTGGATGGTCGGGTATCTTCTAGTTCAAATCCTGTCCATAAGAGAAAAAATAATCTGGTTCGTAAAGTGGAACTCCCGCTACTAGTGGTTGGAGAGGATATTGCTTTAAATCAAATAGTTCTTACTAACGCACTCACCCTGGTTGGGATATTTGGAGGTCGTAGGGTCTCTCCAGATGGGTTGAAGAACTGGGTTCTTGGCACTTTGAAGAACATCTTTGTTCCTAACATTTATGTTTTACCGAAGGGATGGCTGGCTTTCAAATTCAAATCTGAGGTTGATGCTGCTTGTATTTTGGCGAGGCATTGGAAATGAAACTTCTCCGGCTTGATGCTCAAAAGATGGACTCCACTGTTTGATCCGTGGATCGAGATGTACGATACAATGCCTATTTGGGTTAAATTACCAAATTTATCTTTTGAGCTATGGTCTGAGTAATTTTTCAAACTTATTGGGAATACCCTAGGATCTTTTTTGGAAGCTGATCTATCCTTTTTAGATTTTGGAGTTTGTTGTCTAGGGAGGGTTTTGGTTTTATTGGACCTACGTAAGGGTTTAGCAGCCGATATTGATATCAGGATTAGGGATACTGTTTTTAATCAATCAATGGATTATGTTGGTATACCATTTAAATGTAACCGATGTCACAGTTATGGCCATTTGGTTTCTAAATGTCTTTTTAAAATGAATAATCATGATGAACATAAACCAAATTTTGTATGGAGAGTGAAAAAACCTGTGTTGTTTGCTGATTTTGATGAGGTGGGAAATGTCTCTGTTCAAACTAGGGATGAGGGTTTTGATTTTTCTTGTAAGGAAACTGATACATCTGGTATTGCGACCCTTAAACCTCTTTGTTTACCTGCTGCAAGGGCATCTGATGGTATTTCTGATGAGGGTTTTATGTCTGCTCCTCCTTTATGGGATTTAGGATTCATTTCCCCTGTTAAGACTATTAGCAAAACAGGTTATTTCCTCGGATCCTGTTTTAATTTCAATGAGACTGATCCTGTTTTATCTAGCTATGATGTGGGCAATGGTATATCGGGTTTGAGCTCTACTATTCCACCTTTGAAGCAGAATGATCGAACACTTGGTAATGGGGCGCTTAGAGCAGTGTTGACCCCTGCTTTGGTTACCTAATGTTATTGATGACCCTTAATTGTCGTGGTTTGGCTAGTAAACCAAAAAAACTAGCGGTATGCAGACTTGTTGAAGATCAACATGTCGATGTACTTTTTTTACAAGAATCTATGGGAAATGGGCATTTGTTAGTGGTTGAATTGGAAACTATGTTGAAGGGGTGGACTTTTTATCCTTGGATGCTAGTAGTAAATATGGAGGTCTTCTGTTAGGTTGGAAATCCAGATTCTTTCATCTACTGAATGCATGGGGTCTGGGTTCGAGACTCTGTGCATCTTTGTTCTCTATTGAACTAAATATGGAAGTTTGTTTGACCAATATCTATGGTCCTTACATTGATAGAGAAGATTTTTAGAAATTTATTTTGAATTTAGATTGTCTTAAATGTGAAAAATTAATCCTTGGAGGGGATTTGCATTTTTCCATGGGTTTATCTGAAATCTGGGGCAATAGGGCTAGGATGGATCCCCTTTCTGATTTATTTACTAAATCTTTGGAGAACTATGGTTTGGTGGATATCATACCATCAGTTATGCTTCCTACTTGGACTAATAGAAGAGTTGGGACTGAAAATATCAGTAAAATATTGGATAGGTTTCTTTTATTAGCAGACATGCTTGATTTTGATTATTTTTACAGTCAGTGGGTGGGAAGTGGGGGTGAGTCCGATCATTGTCCTGTTTATTTAAAGATTTTGAATAGAGGGATCTAGCTGAACAATCCTTTCAAGTTCAATCCTCATTGGCTTGAGAATGAGGAGCTGGTTAAATTATTGCATGAAACCTGGGTGGTTTATTTTGATAACCTTCTTGCTTCTCCTGCTACTCATTTTGCTTCAAATCTTAAGAGAATTAAGGATGTTTCAATTGCTTGGTCTGTCAAGAAAAAGGAGATGGAGTTCAAAGCATTAGTGGAAATTGAAATTATGCTTTCTGTTATTTCTCATAAGTGTGGTTTTGGCTTCTCGACTGATGAGGATAAGGCAGTTCTAATTGATTTGGAATCTCAGAAGAGAAAAATCCTGTTGGAACGAGAGCATGAGGCTAGACAGAAGAGTAGGGCAATTTGGTTGCTTGTTGGGGATGATAACACACATTTTTTCCATAAATTTACAAATCAAAGAAAGAATTTAAATTCTATATGGAAGATTAAAGATGATAGGGGGAATATGGTGGAGGGTTTTGAAGACATTGCCAAGGCTGTTGTTTGTCATTTTGAGAGTCTTTTCCAGGATGAATCGAATCTTAATCTTACTGAACTTCTGAAAATTTCTGGAAATTTTCCTTCTTTTGTTTCTGATGAGGAAAATGCTGATCTTATCAAACCTGTTACCCTGGATGAGATCAGTTCTATTATGGCCCTATGCAAAAACGATAAAAGTCCTGGTCCGGATGGGATCCTTGTAGAGGTTTATAGGACACTTTTTGATTTGATGGGATTAGATTTGTTAAGGGTTATTGAGGATTCTAGGAAGAGTGGTAAATTCCTGTAGTTTTTAACTCAACCTTTATAGTTTTGATTCCAAAATCTGATTTCCCTATTACTTTTGATGGCTACAGGCCTATCTCATTATGTAATTTTAGCTATAAGATTATAGGTAAGATTTTATCTACCAGGATCAAGAAGGTTTTGGGGAGATATATATCTTCTGAGCAGTTAGCATTTTTGTCAGGCAGACAAATTCATGATGCAGTGGGCGCCATTCAGGAAGGCATTCACACCATTCATACAAAGGGTTTAAAGTCTGTGGTTCTGAAAATTGATTTGTCTAAAGCATATGACAGAGTCAGTTGGATTTATTTGCGGGTTATTTTAACCAAAATGGGTTTTGGTGTACCATTCATTACTTGGGTTATGAGCAGTCTTACCTCTATCTCTTTCTATGTTCTGATAAATGGTGTGGCTTCTAGTTTTTTCCGGTCTGGAAGAGGTCTCAGACAGGGGTGTCCTCTGGCACCTTTGTTATTTCTTGTTGTTCCTGGAGGTTTGAGTAGAGCTCTTTTGTCTGCTAAAAACAATGGTTTTTTCAGGGGTATTTCCTTTGGAAATGAAATTTCTTTGACTCATGTACTTTTTGTTGATGATATTGTTATGATCACTGATGGATCAACTTAGTCTTTATCAATGTTGTATGAAAGTTTGAAGGACTTTACTAAAGCCACAGGGATGTTGATCAATGAGGATAAATCATCTTTTTATTACTCTAGGCTTGATGAAGCAGAGCTGATCTCCTTGCAAAATATATTTTCATATACGGTTCTAAAGATTGACAGTGGCATGAAATACCTTGATTTTTATTTAAAACCTTGCAGATATTTGTTAAAAGACTAGGATTGGCTCATTGCTAAAGCTGAAAAGCGTATAAAGAATTGGAGTTTTAGATGGTTGTCTAGGGGTGGTAAGCTTATTTTGATCAAGTCGGTTCTGGAAGCTTTGCCTGTTTTCTGGATGCACTTCTGGATCCCTGTGGGGATTATTGAGAAAATCAGAGAACTCTGTTTTAAATTTTTATGGTCTGGTGGTGATGGGACTTCATCTGGTTTGCCTTGGACTTCTTGGAAGGTTTTGGCTAATCCAAAATCTCTAGGTGGTTGGGGTTTGAAAGTTCCTGCTCTATTTTCTAAAGATTTGGCAGCTAAAAGTGTTTGGAACATAATTCATGGCTCAGGGCTGTGGGTACAGATTGTCACTCAGAAATATATTTGGCCTCTCACTTTGCTAGATTGGATTAGAGAAAAGGATAAAAAGAAATCAGGTATATCCATTTGTTGGAAATCTGTGCTTTGGTCTTATAGTTGATTTTCTGGTATGGAAGATTGGGAATGGAGCTAACGTTCGTATTGGTATGGATCCTTGGGCATGATGCAAATGGAGACATTGCTTACCTTCACATCTGATTGATATTATGCATGATGCAGGTTATTACTTTTTAACAGATGTTGGAACATTGTCTGTGTCTTTCTTTATGGAACAAGGTTGGTTAAGCTCAAATGATTTAGGTCTAGTTGAGATTCTAGATATTAATGCTTGGAATGGATACTTGGCCATTCTTAAATCCAGTCATATTAGACTTAGAAATGAGGTGGATGTACTTGTTTGGAACCAGGCTAAAACCGGTAAGTATACCCCTAAAGGTGGATACATGCATTGGATTCTGGAACAGAATGAAAGGGAATGTGCTTGGTGGTGGAATATGTTTTGGCATTTGAAGTGTCCCCTCAAGTCTAAGATTTTCTATTGGTTTCTTTTTTCAGGGAAAGACAATACTTGGGATCTTCTTAATAGAAGGGGATGGGAAGGTCCGAGTCATTGTTACTTGTGTCAAAATGATGTTGAATCAAATCAACATATAGGGGTTGATTTCCCTTATTCAAAATCTGTTTGGAAGGAGATTGAAGATAAGGTCAATATTCAGAACTTGTGGGTTGGAGACACTATTATTATATGTTTGAAGAACTGGGTCTACAAGCCTCAGGTAAAAAAAATAAGGTCTTTGACCCTCATAGTATCATGGTTTATATGGAAATATAGAAACCAGTGTTGTTTTGATAATGTCTCCACATCTCCTGCGCAGGTTGCAACTTTTAGTTTGGGCTTACTCTCTTCTTACCCTTTGGAAACAACTCTTTTGAACAATAGAATCATATCGGAGGAAGTTATTGACAGAACTAAACCTTGGGGTTTTTTTTATGGTTCTGCTTCGGGGAATCCTAAAGTGTGTGGTGCTGGGGGTATTATGTTCCTTAAAATTGATCATTATATCACTTTTAAAGCTGGTCTGGGGATAGGGTCAAATAATTATGCGGAGTTATTTGCTTTGAAATTACTGATAATTTTGGCTTTAAAGAAGCAGATCATGAATATCCAGATTTTTGGTGACTCCATGCTCGTCATAAATTGGATTTCAGGCAAATTCATAGTTCATAATATCTAGCTTGCACAGTTTTTGCAAGAGGTCATCTGACTTGCTGACTTTTTTTATCAGGCTGTTTTTAAACATATTTATAGGGAAAGAAATACATGCGCTGATCAGTTAGCAAATGAAGGAGGGAAAGTTCAGAGTGGGTATTGGTTTATCTCTGAGTATCAAGGTTCTAGTAGACACGATACCTTCCAGGTTTTTTAGTTTCATTTGTTTGGGTCATGAGGGACATGGAGATTTTGTTTCTCCGAATTGGTGACTTTGGTTCTTAATGTTTTATTCTCAGTTTTGACCATGACAGTATTTGTTGTTTTGATGAACTTTTTATGGTTTGATATGAAGTTTATATGAGTAGTCATGATGATGACTGTTTTAGCAGGTTTGCAGAGATTTTGGGGAATAGACAGACTTCTAGTTTTTGGATATCATAGCAACTATTTCAATAGTTTGTTGATGACTATTTTGGTTATGGATGATATTATGGAGTATTATTTGATCTCCTTTATGGAGATTTAAGAATTGACAAGATGTCAATATGATGTTTCTTTTGATGTAATTAAGACATAATTTTGACTTGGTATAAGCATTTTTGAGGATGTATGTATTGATCTAATGGACACTTTTCTATTTTTGAAAGTGGATCATCTGCAGAATATATTTTGAATAAAATAATGATTTTTTTCTATGGAAAAAAAAGCATAGAAACAAAAAAAATGTGTGTATGAAATATTTATAAAAATATTATATATTGTCTCTTAATGATGTGCAACTGTCTCATTCATAGTTGTCTCGTGATAACTTGTTAGCATTTAATATGAACACCCATATTAACAAATATTAATGGGGATTTGTGGCTCTAGCATATTTGAGACTATACAATGAGTAAATAACATAGTTGTGGGTGAATCCATGAAGATGGGTACACTTTTTGGCCAAAAGTGACGGTGAAAATTCCATTTTTTTCCTTATTTATTAAATTGAACCTCTCAAAACTCATATATGATTTGTGAATAATGACATGTAACAAAAAAAAATGTAGAGAATTATGTTGGATTTCCACCTATATTTAAAAAAAATATTATTTAATTGTGTCTTGTAAATTTTAGAAAAACTTAACAAATGACTTGTTTGCACAAAAAATTATATATATATATATATATGTGTGTGTGTGTGTGTGTGTGTGAGAGAGAGAGAGAGAGAGAGAATAACTATATAAAATGTCTCTCGGTGCACATTTTATTTTAATTTATTTTGAAAAATTATATTTTTTTATTAATTTTTGAAATTGACCATTGAAAATTTTAATTGTGTTTTGTACACGTGTGTGTACATGTAAAAAAAAATCTATTGGTTACAAAAATTGAAAAACTAAAAATACTTTTGAAGATAACACATTGATCTGGGGCATATATATTTTTTGAAATTTTTTAGTTATGTACATGTTACGGTTGTTGATTTCTCTTTCTGTTTTGGTTCAAAATTACAAACACGGTTTTTAAGGGTAAGTTGGAAATTAAAATAAAAAAATAAAACTTACTCCACCTTATGTGCATCCTACAATGCGTATTATAGATATTTTTAGGTAGCTTAGGGCATGTTATATTGGATCTTGATTCTTTATAATTAACTAAGTTTGTAATTCACAATTAAAAATTAAAAATTATAAAATAGTAAAGAACAAAAGAGTAATTTGGATATTAGAAATACCATGATTCTTCATACTTGTTAATTCACCATGTTTGTAATTCACAAATAAAAATTATAAAAACCTACAAGATAAAATAAAAAAATGAATGAATGATTTTCAATTAGCCAAGGACGCTTCCAATATTTTCTATGTATAGTATTTTCCACTCTTACTAATACGACGTATTTAATGAGCAACTGGCGTTTGAGAAGATTCTGGAACAGCTAAATTGTTT
The DNA here is from genome assembly GCA_001517045.1 of Pseudotsuga menziesii. NCBI lineage: Eukaryota > Viridiplantae > Streptophyta > Pinopsida > Pinales > Pinaceae > Pseudotsuga > Pseudotsuga menziesii. The sequence continues at coordinate 139,094 of LPNX010792728.1, read as the reverse complement.
TCGTGTCGTTGGAATTCGGTGTTGATAGAATTGCAAAATCTGGTCTTCAACTTGCAATTTAGAGCATTTGAGTGAGCACTTACCTAATGCAGAGATTGCAAAAAATGATAAATAAATGCGCAATTATTTCGCATTTTCGTGAGAGAATAGTTGTTGAAAATGAAAACTAAGAACACTGTAGAAGTGGACGTTTTACTTGGAGTTTATTATCTCACGCCTTTGAGATTTTTCGTGTAAAGACTTTTCAGTGTACTTAACCTTGTCATATTAAGTCAGCATTGCCTTTAGAAATCGAAGTACGGCGCTTCCAATTTCTCCTATCTAAAGGTTTTCCACTATAAATGGTTTAAGAATTGATGAAGTGCCTTCACCAGAAATATTACCATTAAAATCTTATCTCAAAGTGAATTAATTGTTAGCATTTTAATCACAAGCTACGTGGAACCTCCATGATAATGCAATGCCAACTAGATAAGAAGTCGACCCTATTTTACATAAGAAGTTTAGGTAATCAAATTGAGCTTTGAGATAAAGAAAATTCAAGGGAATCTTGAATTACAAAAGGAATACCAAAATTAATCTAAATAAAACAGGACAAGCTATTCAATAGCATTGCTGACCATGAACAACATATTTCAAAAAACTAAATACATTCGGAGTAAGCTAGCTATGGAGCAATCCTTCCTCATCGGACGGAGGAGGAGCAAAGTCAACGTTGACTTTGCTCCTCCTCCGTCCGATGGAGGAAGGATTGCTCCATAGCTAGCTCACTCCAATACATTCTACATTGTTAGAAGAATATGGTCCTACGACCAACCAAAAGTTATTAGGTGAGGTGTCACTCCAGATTGCGAAGGTATGAGTTCGACTATTATTGAAAAACCTTTGAGAGACCAATGTTCGAGAGAAATTGTTAAGTTAGATTTCACTGAAATATTGCTATCAAATGAAGAATCTTGATGTGAGCATTAACTAGCATTAAAGTGAATTATATCTCCAAGGAGCCAATCCATCACATGTGGTGAGAAATAAGTTCAATTAAAAATTCTTTATGTGATCATTAACCATCATTAAAGTGGAATATACCTACAATCAAGGAGCCAATCAATCATAGCTAATCCATCGCATGTGTTGAGAAATAAGTTTAATCAAAGATGCTTTATGTGAGCATTAACAAGTATTAAAGTGAAATATATCTCTAATCAAGTAGTCAATCTATTTTATGTGTTGAGAAATAAGTTCAATTTAATTTATATATCATTTATTATTTAACTTGTGATCCATTAATATATATATATAATAATAATTGTTTATTTTGAATTATTAATAAACACTTATATAATAATAATATTTTTATATATTTTTATTTTAATCAAAAGGTGAAGTGCATACATAATGTAGTTTTTAGAAAATGGAAATTAAGACTATATGCCATACATATTGTTTAGATCATTTTAAGATATGCATGATAGAAGTTGTGAAATTGGAATGAGATCTAGTTTGGCAATTTAATTTTGGAAATGGAAACATTGTAATAGTGTTTAGAGTTACTGCATACAATGTAATATGTACAAAGCCTAAGAAAGATATTCTTATTCACTAAGTAGAGGCTATGTATACAAACATTATCACAATTAATGCATTGTTAGAGTCCAAACTAAAGTATAATGCCATCATTCTTATTTTGGTTGGTAGTTTGAACATATACATTGACATTAAGGAATATTGACATTTGAAACCTGTGCATTTATATTGGGGATAATGAGTTAAAATATATATAGAATTTTACACTAGGAACGTGATGCATGCATTTTCCTGGAGTAGACATTTTTTTTAATGCAAAATAGTATTTGTATCATGCTTTTTAGTGGAGTTGAGATACTTGCTTATCTTAATTATATAGTAGAGTATGGGGTTATAATTCCCACAACAAACTGTTACTTGTATAGGGTTTTAATCATGTTGTTGGTAATAATGGAGAGGAGGATGAGTGCAACATTGATGGTCACTTTTTGGTGCATTAGATGCAACAAAAAAACTGATAAAAAAAAAGCATCTCTCATCTTTCATGGATATTTCGAGACACTTGCACAATAAATCTTAGTTTTAGTAAAAGAATATGAAATGTTGGAAATAGAATCACCTTTCTAAATATGTAACTTTTATTTATTGAAAATTCACATAACTAGCTCATTTATGAATTTTCTAACATTGACATTTTATTTTTTATCAAATTATAAAGCATATGTCCTTGTCAGTGTGACTTTTGAGTGCCTAAATGATGGAATCAAGATACAAAAACTTGACATAAACATCTACATAAGAAGTAGTACTAGTTTAGTGCTATTTTTGTTAAAATAAAATTAGCATGTTTTAAACTTTGTTATAATTATCTATGTGAGGATACCTTGAAATCAGTTCACCAAGTGTAAGTGCAACTTTTAAAGGTTTAAATATAATAATGAAGGATTGATTTTTTTATACCATGTAGACATAGGTATCTAGTAGTGCAACATATAATTTTTTTATTAAATGGTTGAGAAATGAAAAAGTTAAGGCCAAAACACTAGCATGGTGTTTTTTTCTAGTAAGGAGTTACATCACAAGAAAAATATTAAAATAATAACAATATTTTTTTGTTAAAAATTATATATTTGTAATTTGGAGAAAGGGTTCTATCTTTGTCTTCAATTTCATCATCCATGATTACCATAGCAGGGCTTGAAATGTAGACATATTGAGAAAAAAGAAAAAAATGTCACATTAGCCATGGACATTATGGTAGTTGCATGGGATAAATTTGTTTACTCCAAAGCTAAATCCATAAACCATTAGGATAAGAGGTGGCACATAGTTATGTGAGTATGAATGTTTAAAGTGTTACATAATGTGTGTGCGTTATGTTTAAATCCAATTTTTTTTCATGCCATGTTAAGTGTTGTATATCATGTGCACGATATGTTCACATTGCTTGCACGATATGTTCACATCACATGCGTCATATATATGTAATTGATTTTTATCCTGGCATGTGTTCATACATAAAATATTTACAACAATTACTTTGTACATTCCATGAAATGTTATATATGTTTTCTAAGAAAAATGTTATCTATCTTGCAAAGAAATATCATAATTAAACCTTCCTTAAACATGACTATTGGATGATGTAACATAGAAGTCCCAGTCGGGGTCCATGTTTGAATCCCTATGGGAAAAAAATTACAAAGTGGAGGGGAAACAACCTACAACAATGTAGATTTCATTAGGTGGAGGGGGCATGTTTATAACACACACCTTCATGAATATTGAATTCTCATCAAAGGAAATTAGGGTGAATCTACCCTAAAGAGAGTCCCAAAACAACACATGACATCCCTGAAATCATGAATGCTCCCAAAACTATGGGTTTATTTCCTGGAAATTGAGAGGTAATGCTAACTTGGGTAATATTCTATGATATTGGAAGGACTTGCATGGTTCTTGGTTAAAAATAAAATATATGGTGTGTCAAAACCCCAAATTTTCCGAAAAATTTAAAATTTTTAAATTTACATAATATTAATATAAATGCAGTTAACTAATCATTTAATTAGTTATATGTTACCAGCTTATTATTTGAATTCATCTGTTAGTTGGCAGAGTAATAGAATAGTTCCTTTCAGTTTATTGACTTGTTTCTTTTTGCGACCATAAGGTGGGTCTGTCATGAAAAACTAGGCTTACTTAGCTTCTGAGCTAACGCATAAGTTTCCCTCTATTACAGATATATAGGTAAGATGTTTGGGTGCTGCTAATGAATCTCTAAAGTATTCAATAAAGATTTCCTGCATACAAATTTAATTAAGTAGAAGAGTGTACCTGCTAGTCAAATTTCTCAAGCGTAAAGAGGTAAAGCATTAATTGATTTCTTTTAAAGTCTTACTGATAATGAAATGAACTCTACTAGTAAGGATAATAGCTTTTTTTTTTCCTTCGTAGTAGCAGGATTTAATATTCTTATAGAGTTCTAACCCATTGGATGTTCGTACTAATTGCAAGTGGAAAATACGATAATTATTTCTTTACTAGCACAGTAAATATTGCAGGGTCACAACATCAAAGATCTAAATTTTAAATTACTGCACTATACCATGATTGAATTTGCAACTGCAATTGTAGAATGATAAGGAGGTTTAAGTACCAGCTTATATTTTTCTTAATTCAAGAATTAACAAGTTTACTACTTGATACAAATCATTTTTAAAGTCTTCCTTTAGTCTTTTTAAAAATCTGTATAGTTTAGGAATACTATTTCTATTCCATGTTCAATAATTCGATGGTAAACTTAAAGATCATTCCCAGTTTCATTATACTCAAATACCACTCTATGATTTTCATAACCATACTATCAAGCAAAGAAGGCTAACTTACCCAAGCTATCTATCATGTAATGACTTTATAATATCTTTTAAAATCCTTGAGCTTGAATTTGATCCAAGGCTAATTGTCACAAAAAGATTCTATGACTATTAATAGGATTGTTATTATACAAGCAAGGGATGATCATATGGTCAAGAGTAAAACCATAATCATGATCAATGGATCACTTAATTGGATTATTACAATGCTATAGACTTTTATATTATGATACCTTTTACCTCCAATCGTGAACTAGGGCAATTGATAATATAGAAATAGGGTTATAATAAGCTATGCCATGGTAACTATTATTACTCCTTTGTTCTTATATCTCATTAACAAACAAATACAATCTTTATACATAAATGTGTTAGGCCAAATGATAATCGAGTTCTACATTATAATGTTTTCTAAACATCACTCTAATGTTTACGTGGTTGATTATATAATGCAGGTGGTTGACTATGGTATAACGAACCTTGTGGAATCCCCGCGTTATGATTTGGGTTGTGAAAAATCATTGGTGATCTTGTCGTGGAACTATGGTGTTCCTACCCACTGCATGCCAATAATTAAAAGGTTTACGTGGGCTCTTCCCAGCCATGCACTATCGTTTAAAAAGGTTTGACTCAAACCCTAGTTGTCATTCCTCCACTGCCTTCGGGCCTCTGGCCGCTCTGCAAAACCTCCTGGTCCGTTCCGCGGCTTGCACTGTCTGCTAGTAGTCCCTTTTGTTGGTTCAGCTCCTCATGGCTCATCTACTGCATTGTGAGGAAGATACTGTGTCGATTAGCTTGTTGTTGGATATTGAGCAGCGTCGATTCTCTTAGGGTTTTCTCCATTGGCACCCATTTCCCGAACTCTTTACTATATAGGTCATCGCCTTAACTTGTGCTGTGATTCATCCTCCATCGTGATAGGTTTCTTTTGCCCCCGCAAGCGCCTTTTTTTCTGCGGTAAATGAAGGGTTTACCTTTCCCCCTGCTGGTGGTTATCTTGTTGTTCTTCAGTGGGTGTATATCTGTTAAACGTTAAGGTAAGATACAGGGTTTTCCTTCGTTTTCTTTTCGAAGTAATAGCTTATACAAACAACAGTTGTTTTTTGGAAAAGGTTTTTAATATAATGTTATCTTTTGTTACAGGGTTGGTCTTCTCCTCTCGGCGTGGAAGGTACGAGATTTCAACAACTGCTACTCCCGGTAAGCTTGGTTTTTACTCATGGCATTCTCCTCCTTGCTGGTCCTTTAGGGCAGTCATGGGTTTGGCTTCGTGGTGCTTAACCCTCGCCATTACTTTGGTTCAGTTGGTGAACCTAAATGCTATTAAAAGAGTTCACCTCTTCGCTTAGCAAGGGGTCTTGGTTGAAGCCGAGACTATGGGTTTTTGGGTCTTTTATTGATTACTAGGTAAAGCATGTATATATATATTACTGTTGTACAAGTTGTAAGCTTTATTTTGTAAAAGATGTTGGAAGTCATGAGGTACCAAGGAGATAAAACTCCATCCCTTTGATGAACCTTAGTACATACTTTTAATTTTGACAGGGTCTACCCTAAACTTGGAGCTATGCGCTGTCCATACAATTTTTCTTAAGTTAATATGTTGTTACTGTATAGTTTTGAAACCATATACTATTTAAACCTGTCTTAATGAGCCTATCTAACTTCGATACCTTCGATTCCTGTGAATTCGATAAATACTTGATTTACTCTTTGTAATTTATTTATGGTATTAGCTGATAGGGTTTTTCTGTATATTAATAATAAATTAGATTGATTATTTACTCAAAGAATTTTATAAATCATTATAATAGTTATAATTTGTAAATTATAAAGTTTGAATGTTTAATGACATTCTCAAAGTCATTGACAGTGTAACCTTGGTTACAGGTTTTATATTAGTTTTTCTGTTTATTAATAATAAATTACACATTACTGTGATTTCTAATTCATATTATTTATATACAGTAGATAATAAGGCAATAATTATTACTTATTATAATAATTAAATTACCCTACCTGGAATGCTTATTGCGCCGAGAGGCGCATTCTACATCCCGGTATGAGGTAGAAGTGTAATTCCGTGCTCAACATGGAGATGACACGTGTCACATAAAAAAGTCGGCTTATATATATATATATATATATACAAGTTGGATTAATAATTAATAATCTTAGCTGTATATATATATATATTTGTCTTCTCTTCATGGTGACAGTTAAAAAAAAATCAGCTAATTCTCCTTCATGGTGCCAGGCTCTTCCTCATAGAATTAAATTGAAGGTAGATTGAGCATACAGAAGAGATCACGACCTCCACGACCACACTCGCAAGGATCAGGCTCTTCAGTCACGACCACGATTTTGGGATCAGGTGCAAATATTCATGGCATCAGCAACCAACGCTCACAGCCGATCGTGGATTGCCCACTGCAGAAATCATAGATATGCTTCCTTCACGGTGATGGTAATGGCTTCTCACAATCCATCTTCTCACAGCCCAGCACTCACCCAATATTTACTCACCCAAGCTCTGATACCAACTAAGAACTAGAAGGCAGAGAGCAGAGCTCATAGGCTCGCCTACATAAGGAATGGTCAAACTAATTCACTTGATTAATAACAAAAGATTACAATATATAGATGTATCTTAGCATAACAAACGAACATCTAGATCCATAAGAAGTGGATCTGAAACCTCTACATACTAAGTATAGAAAGTATAAGAAGTATGTTTTCTCTGAATGACTTCTTAGATTTGCTTCTTTGTATCGAGGTGGCATCTAATTAGAATTTGTCTGAGGTGACTTCTTGGATTTGTCTCAGGTATGCGAATGCGTATAATTTAAGTTTCTATATCAAGTATGCATATGAGAAACAATTGAATTATAGAAACTGATACGAGTAGATTATTATAGTATTTGATGTATTCTCCCCGGTAGTCCATTTCTGTGATTGATGGCGAGCACCAGAATCCATCTGCAATTTCTGGATTTTGTTTTTGTTTTGGCATCTGTGAGCACCAAAATCCATCTGCAATTTCTGGATTTTGTTTTTGTTTTGGCATCTGGATTATCCCTTCTACAATTTTCACTTCTAATAATGCAGCAATTATGAACTGATCTCCAGCTTAGATCCAGCAAAGCACTCCCTCAATCCTGCACACACTCCCTCAATCCTCCTACACACACTCCCTCAATCCTCCTCGCCCTCTCATCTCTCATGCACTCAACCCACATTCTTCATCTCCCCACACATTGTGCCATTCCACTACTCACCTGCAGTTCAAACTCCCTCCTTCTCACCTTCATGCCGCCTCATGCCTGTCTGCTATGAACCCCATAGGCCCTCTTCATGCGCACCAATCCCGCCCTCCATTTATTCTCTGCTCTCCACCTGCTCGCGTCCGTCCTCCCCATGTATTCCCCCTTTCCAACCTCATGGCATCTCCTTCACATGCCACTCTGCACCCCCGTATTTCCTAACGCAACATGCCTGCAATCCCATCTCCTACACCATCATTCCTCCATTCACGAATCCGACACACCATAGCCATGACCACCTCCCATCTGCTGCTCCATGCAACCCCCTTATGTCCTTCCCATAATTCATCCTTCATGCCTGAGGATTTAAATCCTTTCACGTCAACAAAACAAAATTATTATAATAATACTATATTATTATGATATTATTTTCAAAACTTTAAATTTTATAATAATATTATTATAAATATTATTCCAAACCTTAATCAACCAATTTAATTTTTTCTAATAATACTACTATTAAAATAATAATAATAATAATTTTAATAATTGTATTAATTACCAGCTTAGATCCAGCTTTACCCGGCTATATCATGCGCCGAGAGGGATCAAATATTTCGAGGTGCAAACCCCTGAGGTGACTTCTTGGATTTGTCTCAGGTATGCGAATGCGTATAATTTAAGTTTCTATATCATGTATGCATATGAGAAATGATTGAATTATAGAAACTGATACGAGTAGATTATTATAGTATTTGATGTATTCTCCCCGGTAGTCCATTTCTGTGATTGATGGCAAGCACCAGAATCCATCTGCAATTTCTGGATTTTGTTTTTGTTTTGGCATCTACGAGCACCAGAATCCATCTGCAATTTCTGAATTTTGTTTTTGTTTTGGCATCTGGATTTTCCCTTCTACAATTTTCACTTCTAATAATGCAGCAATTATGAACTGATCTCCAGCTTAGATCCAGCAAAGCACATTATCTCTTTATCTGCAATCTGTGATTTTCACTTCAAGAGAAATTATATAAATTTGCTTATCTCTTTATATATAGTCTTTTTCTGTCAAGAAAAAGACTGTATAATTGAATTACTGTATAAGAAGTCTGTTTTCTCTGAATGACTTCTTGGATTTGCTTCTTTGTATCGAGGTGGCATCTAATTAGAATTTGTTTTTAAATTATTTAATCAGATTTTATATATCTAATGACTTGAATAATATATATAATTAGGATTTGACGGGTTTCATATATCTAATTAGAATTTGTTTCATATTCTAATGGAGTGAATAATTTATATAACTGACATAATTTGTTTACATTTTTTTATATTTTTGTTATTAGAATTTGATTGCAAATTCTTTAAAATGTATTTAGTTTAACATGTATATAGTTAATTAGCGTTGTTTAGAACCATACAACACCTTTTATGTTTTAAAGTTTTGAGATTTTATAAAAACATAAAAAAATCCTTTATGCTTTGAATATTATTGATCAAAATGCATATTTTTGACATTGTTTTTGTTTTATACAGGATTACATACTAAAACATTCAAATTTGATCTTCAAGATGTCGAATACTAATGGGCAACTGAATAACAACAATGTTGAAGATGTAATAAGCCAACAACGACAACGAGTTAGAAGGCAAGCTTTCAATCAAATGCAACAACTCATTGAAATTGAAAGAGAAGAAACGAGGAAACAAAAAAATGAGAGACAAATATTGCGGCGACAACAAATGACTGATGATCAAAGAGAAGAACAACGAAAAAAATATTGTGAAAGGAAAAGATTGCAGGTGCAAAGTCAAAATGAGGAAGATAGGGAGGAACATAGAAGTCAAAATCGTGATAGAGTAAGATCATACAGGAAAAGAAAACAACACGGTATAACTAACATAATAGCACAAAATGAACCCATTTCTCTCGTCGGTGCCAATAACCCATTCAATGGACATATGGTGTTAGATCATGAGCAACTTCATACAATGTCCAATGTACCAATTTCTCATGAATATGAGAAGATGGGAAAGTGTGCCGGTGTGTCAAAGAGGAAAGATGAAGAAGAGAGACTAAAATCACTTTGTTTGTAATATGTGTTATATTCAATATGAATATCAAATATATCTGTTTTAAAACAATATCTCCATCATATCACATTCTTCTTATTCATCTTCTTACATTGTTACATTGTTATTCTTAAGCTTCTTTCATGTAATTTTATAATGTAAAAATTGGATTATAAAATATTCTACTGTAAAATTCAATTGCAAAAATAACTAAAAACATATACATACTGTGGATCATCTAAAATATTAATGTTGTCGCCCACGACTGGAACCAGCTTAGATCCAGCTTTACTCGGCTCTATCATGCGCCGAGAGGGATCAAATATTTCGAGGTGCAAACCCTGCTTCAACAATTGCACTCCAAAAAAGGGTTTGCACCTCGAAATATTTGATCCCTCTCGGCGCATGATAGAGTTGGGTAAAGCTGGATCTAAGCTGGTTATTAATTACACTGCACTTCTGAAATTATAAGAGTTTCCAGTTATGCTTTATATAATATAATTAAGCTCGCACTTTGTTATTTGCTTACTGTAGATTATACACTTGAATTTTTACTCTTTAGTATTTCTTTTATAAATTTACTGTCAAGGATTCTGTACTCGGTTTAAACCTTGACTTACTAGTTATTAAGAAATTTGTAAGTGTTAACTTACAGTTTATGCCCTTCAGCTTATACAGGGTCTTTATATTCTTATTTTATTGTATTAATGTTCTTAAGTACTGTTTATTTACCTCGCAGTACAGAAAGTATAAAAGGTTTCAGTTTGTATTTAATGTAATAAATACATTACCTGAAGTTCCATAATAGTAATACTCCTATAGTGTATGTAATATAAATTTATTGTTGTTAATAATAAAGGTATTATCTCTCCTGAGAGTACCTATGTTTCCATGATCATTATTTAGTTTATTTTATAACATTCTGTTATTTATTTCTTGAGCCAGTTTTGTTAAATACTAAGTAAGGTTCTGTATTTATTTGGTTTATCTGTTTGGTTAAAATAATTGTATATATATATATATATATATATAAATCAAATACTACTACTTAATATTTATCTCATATACTTATATACATATAGTAGCATTCATTTACCATCTAAGAAAAATAGGATAACAGCTCTGTAAACTATTCGAGCTCAGTCAAAAATTAAAAGGAAGATTAAGAAATAAATTGACTACATCACTAAACATACATACAGTCTAACACAACTTGGTTTAACTGTAGAGTCTAACAATATTTAATTACTCTTACTTTCAGTAATGTCTTTTCAGCATATATAAGTTAAATTCTTTAAACTGAAAGAAACAGTTGTAAGGTTTAAACCGCAGGTAAACCTAGTCTAACATTTCTTAAATACGACTATTGTATTCTTCTATCTATTCTTTACAAATGAATAGAATTACTGAGAGTAAAATAGTGCACAAGGGAATAATTTTATCTATAACACATGCTACTGTCAGTAAAACAAATATTTCTTCTGATGATAGGTAAAGAAACAATCTATTATTCTACAATCTCATCATACCATCTTTTTATAATTTTACCCCTGCGCTGGAGTACGGTCTGGTAAAAACCCAGATGAGGAAAAACACAATGGGTCTTTATTTTTCATCAAGGATTCTATTACTGATAAACTAAGCATTTACATCACTAAACCAGCTAAATCTTATATCATAACCTACAAACATATTGTTTATCCATTCACAGTTATTAAAACAAAGACAGTTAAGTGACAGAACCTGCTTAAACTTTGGACAACAACAGCAATGGGAGGCCGTTCCTCCCTACCAAATCCTGGAGAGCGCTCAAACAGCGACTCCTCAGGACCCCTGAGCTTGCTTTGGTCTCCCTGGTTGGAACTAGGTGCAGCAATAGTCAGATACCAGTCTTCAACACTCAGTATCAAATCTGAACTTATCAGTAAATTCTACCAGCTAACAAGCTGTAATAAACCAAGTTACTGCAGCAATCCTCTCAGAACAAATTCCTTATTGTTTTCCCTTTTTCCCCAAATGAATTTCCTGAATAGCATTCCACCTGAATGTTTCTTCTCTGGAAAATATCTGAGCAGCCTCAGCTCTATTCATTGGGTACTTTTAAAAGATTGCCTAGGTCTTTTTGGGTTAGTTGTCATTTAATGAGCCACCTGCTCTGATCCCACTTTCTTGGGGGATCATGACCCCAATTATAGGGAAGTTGCCACCTGCAACTTAGGAAGTGTTTGAGGATGCTGCCACTTGTCTTTTTCCCTCCACCTAGTTCCATCCACCAGTTTGACCAATAACCTCTTTTTAACAGCTCTCCCATGCTGTTGTCTCCACAATTTATTTATTAATAATAAAATATTCTGAATTACATTCCACTTCTATTGACTCTGCTGAGTCATCAATTCCTAATTAGCATTAAATTTAATATAATGTCTCAGGAATATAATTAAACAATTAACATTATTTTACAAAATTGGGGTATGTGACATGGTGGTTAGAGTTCATAGTAGATAAAGGCCAAAGGAGAAAAAAATATCCCATTAGCATTCCACCACCCAACTAATATCTTGAATATATTGAGGGCATCATTTGGTACTTCCAAGAGGATTTCACCTATGGGTGGGGTACAGGGGTTGAAATATCAAATAGCCACTCTAATATATTTGATAATATCCCTTTTTCTAACCTTTCATGTTGTTTCAACATGTTCTTTGTATTGTTTGGACTTGACAACTTGTTACTATGTAATTTAAAATGAATAAATATTTGTGGGGTTAAGTTTTAGATTCACCTAAAAGCCTTGTAGTCAACCTATTAAGGTATAAAGAAAAGAAAAATCTTGTGGATTTTAAACCAAACCATGCATTCATTGGGTTTAGGTCAAAATGACATAAGGAATCCTAAAGAAAAAAAACTATGCATGCATGGGCTCTAAAGTAGTTAAAGGAAGACATGGTAGTCCTCTCATATTTAGGTTTAGTTCACAATCTCATTAGGTTCTCTCTTCTATGAGTTTGGCCTAAACTATCTTTTCAACCACCATGCCAAACGGGATTTGTCTTGTCCCTTAAAAACACAAACCTAAGAATTGAGTGATTTCCCAAGTCTCATTCTCGTGTTTGAATAAGGCCTATTGGAAACATATTTCCCCGTGTTTATTTATTCTATCCAATACTTTCATGTGTACATAATCCCCTAGTGGACAAATAATGTCCTATATTTTAGTGTCATGAACCTATTGTTTGAGAATTAAAATTTTGGATTCCAATTATAGGACTATGTGGGTTAGAGACTACAAATTTGGTTGTAATTTGGCATTTGTGACTTCTTCATTCTTTATTATTTGAAACAAATCTTGGATCTAAATCTACAATATGCTATTTTTCACAACCTACAAATTTGAATATTACATTTGTGTGATCAAACTATCTATGACTTAGGCTACTAGGCATATTTTTTCTTCCACCCTAAACTACCCATTAGCTGTTGGTTGACACACCATATCCCACTAGTATCCCATAAGATGAGTTTTGTGACTTGTAAAGATATTACAAGATGGGAGGAGGGTCTCATATCCTTCATGGAGGTAAAATAATGGAGTGAAAGGTGGAATAGGGAAAGAGGGAAAAGCATACTCTGATTATCCACATTGTGGTTACAATGAGAGAGGAATAAAGGGGTGTTAGAGGTTGAATGGATGTAGAGTAGGGTGTTATTGGGATTGAAGTGGAGGATGAATACTAAGTAAGTGGAGTGGAGGTAGGTTGAAAGAGACTAAGCATGGATAGGGGTGCGGGGATCTGTAAATAATGTTAGAGCATATAACCCTCTACTTAGCCACCTAGATCTTATTGTGATGAATCTAATGAGACATACCACATCTAAATTGACCACCTAAATAAAACCTTATTTAAAATCATATATTTTGGGGTGCCTTACTTGATTTAGAGGTGCATTCCTTGATTTGGGGGATTTTCCCATGATTCTATGGCAGTCAGTTAAGGACGAAATGTGCTCCACTAATATAGGTCTTAACTGGCCCTAACTAACCCATAATAGTCATTATCACTCCATCTAAGTCATTAGAGACCCAATTGAGTGGTTTCAGGTTTTTTCATTGACTTATTCAATTGATCTAGTGCTATGTGAATCCCATAATCAACTAAACTCAGTTTGAGTGAGTGTGCATGGCTAACTGAGTTTATTTATCTCTACTTAATCCTAACTTACCTCCAAGAAATACATGTGAAATTTGAATTTCCTCCAACCCTAATTCAAATTACCTTGTCATAAATAATGTTCACCATCATTCATTTAAGTACATGAATTATATCATTCTTCTCTTCTTAGTTGTTATAGATTCTTCTGTAATGATTTATGTTATCTCATTTATTACATGATTAGTTCATGCTTGATTATATTTTCAATGTATATCTCTTTATTTTATGTACCTAGATATATATGTTCAATTCTCATATGGTATCAGAGCAACATGAGTACTAAACTAGTTAGTGTTTTGGTGATTTTTTTTATATCATGGATCTAATTTTAGCGGAGCAATTTTGCAACCATCAAAGAGTTGCATTATAATCCATGGATATACCATCCAATCATATCCTAATCCCCTTCAACTAATTTGAATGGATATCAAGAGTATAGATGCTCTTGAGGATGAAGGGATTGTATCGGATCACCATGTGAGTTGAGATGGAACCAAAGTCTCTTGTTGGAAGTTCCAAGTATCTAAACCAAATAGATGAAGTACATGGGTTTCTTTGTTACTATGTTTCTACAGACTTGCTATATCGCATTCAATAGAAGAATACTCCTAATGAAATATGGACTACCCTGTGCACCCTCTTCGATACACAAGATTATATGAGGGGTCATCATTTGGAGGCGGAACTAATGAACCTGATCCCAAGTGAGTTTAACACCATTATTCACCAAATTAAAATTGTTCCTCTTGCGGCTCAGTATGTGGAATATCAATAAAGAAGACACTTAGATTGTACTCTCTATCCTTTCAAAATTGGTTTCTGAATTCAGTACTTTTGTCTCCTCGTTTCATTCTACTAGATTAGCACTTGGATTTCATTCGCCATGCCTTATTTATGTGTATTTGATGACTCTCTTCTTGAAGAGAAGGATAATATCTTGTAGATGAGCCTACAAAGGACCTCAAATTCCTATGCACTTTGAACAAATAAGGACAAGAAGAAAACAAGTTAGCAAAGTACTCCTTACATAGGAAAAAGAGAGCAAAAGTCTGAGTTTTCGTATGATTGGACCACCTACAAAGAAGGAAAGACCAAGTAGGATATTCCTTTGTGTCCCTACTAAATAAATGGACCTCACAAAGAATAAAATTGTATGTATTAATTTTTTTTTACAAAAATGAAGATAAAGTATGCAAGCAAAGGCTTCCTCCTAAAAGAGAACACACACTTGTAACAATTTCAAATTCAAAATCAACTACTTGGATCCTATATTCTAGAGCGTCAAATTACATGGAATCATCTAAGGAAATGTTCACCTCCATGTAGCCATCCTTTTTCCAAGAAGTACTCATGCCTGAGATAACACTCCAGTTGAGGTATGTGGAAAATGGGACATTTTACAAAATATTGGTAGTTTCAAGATGTATTTTATTTACCATATCTGTTCAAAAATCTACTTTCCATCTACCAAATTACTCACTCGAACCATGGTAGTCAACTTCTCTTCACCAAATACTCTTTTACCATCTCTAAGATAGTGTATAGATCAAACATTGCACTTGGGAAAGATGATCACAAAAACAAGTTGTATGTGTTTTTGAAGATTTTACCAAAATATCAAGCTTTATCTATTTTAATGCATTCTAATGATGTTAGTATATTATGGTGTTATCTTTTTCCACCTTAACTATCCTTACTTGTAGTAATTAAGCAAGGAATAAATGTAGTAGGGCTTTCATCCATCTCTTTTTCGGATGGAGTGTGTCTAGAATGTGATCTCGGTAACCACTCTGAAGAAATATTTGAGAAAGGGAAGGCTAGAAGAGCCTCATCACTTCTTGAATTAGTCCACAATGACATTACAGGTCCATTTTCTAATCTCACTATGAATAAATCTAGATATGTACTAACTTTCATTGATCTGATTTTTCAAGGTACACATGGGTATACTTCCTAAATCATAAATATGATGTATTTGTATGCCTTCAAAACATCTATGATAAGATAGAAATATCAAGATGCCCCTTTTTTACTAACATGTCAATTTATTATCTCCTTGACCATGGTTATATATTCTTGTAGGGTTGACACACTCTTGACATAATAATATGGATGTTTGTACAATGTATTTATTTTATATTCAAAAATCAATTTAAAAAATTAAATAAAATTGTTTAAACTCTAATTTCACATTAAATCCCAATTAGTTTTTGATCTACACCAAATTACAACAACTGCACATAAAACAGTTTGAATGACAATACCATTAAAATACCAATGGCATAATTTTATTTGAGGTAAATCCATAGGAAATAAAAAATAGTTTACAGTAGATTAAATTGAATTTAAGAGATCATTGGAGACCTTTAATTTGAATTTATCCCACTATGAACTCATTCACCAGTGAATTGCTCACTCACTTTCAATTTTCACCATAAAACTACTCACTGAACTACAACAACCCACTCACCTATAACATGTTTAATTTCAAACAGTTGAGTCACCTACACCCAATGATAAACTCACATATGCACTCACATGGAAATTATATGAATTACACATTCATTAACTGTGCATCTTTTTAGGTATGTTTAGAGGAGGTTCTTCAATTATTTGTTTGATTTTATTTCTCTCTTTCATACTTGCCAAACCTAGACATCATTTTACCCTATCTATAGGAGTGACACCCTACCCAATGTATGAAGAAAAATAATCATTTCAAGGCATGCCATTGAACCCATGGCTAGTATTGGTAATGGGATATTTTTGCAATTGTTAGTTTCCAATAAATGTTGTGTTCAAGTTAGATATTAATTAGTTTAGGGAATGCTGATTGATTAAAAAATAATAGGCCTTTCCATGAATGTCATTAATCATTTAAATGAGAACTTGAACCATTCCTCACTATATATATGTAAGGGTATATTGGTCATCTCATTCTCATCCCATTTTATATATTTCATAGAATCCACTGATATATTAGAGGAAAGGATAGAATAATTGTTTCCCATATTACAAAACATTTTTCCATTTCTTGATAATGATCTAATCAAGTATTCCACTAAGTCGAGCAATAGGTATTTTTGGACAATCACTTGAAAGCATATTCCTTTACCAACTATCAATATCTGAACATATGTAGTTTCTAAATCTTTGATAAAAATATTAAAATTCTTTAAAATCATCCCCCAATATATTTGGGAGTTGCAATGTGACGCTATTTCACAAAATCAATCTTTTTCCCCCTATTCCTAGAATACAAAAAAATTAAGATTGATTCTACAAATATTTTCCAATATTTCCTCTGCAATGTAGAATATGGAAATCCAAATAAAAGGAATGACCTTAAGCATATAATTGTGCAAATTTAGCCCAATCTTAGAACAATTGAACTCACAAAATTGCTTGAAAATATGCAAGAAACACTCAAGAAGGAGACTGAATATGTGATAATCCACAAACTATTGAAGATATTAATTTACACCATCAATAATTAAATATATGTAGGCTTATCATACATTAGATAATCCAAGGATTCGAAAGCATTAGGTTGTTATTCGAATCAGTACAAAAGAAGGCTTACAAAACTAGTCAAAATCCCTCATAAGTGCATAAAGAACTTTCCAAATAAGTCGAGATGTTCATGAATTTGTTGAATGAGTGTGTAGAGATCATAAGTGATGGAAAGTTGAAGTCATCATTATCTTGGATGAGGAAAATAAGGGAGGTGTGCAAAAAACAAGGCAGTCAACCTTAAAACTAGCTTTAGCTTTTGCCTTAAAAATACAAAAAAGCTGGAAACTCTGGATAAGGTAGTAATGCACAATTTCTATTCTGGGAAGTCTGTGGTTTGGAATAATATTACCCAGGATCTTTCTAACTCGCTCCATGAGGCATTTTTGGCAATTTTGACCTGAAAAATTGAATTGGGTGCAAACTAGCTAGTGTAGGACCTAGGAATTAATCAAAAATATTAATTCTTTTATCCTAAATCTTGGGATGGGTTTTGATTATCCAAACATCCCTATTAATCTTGAATTTAAGTACAATATCAAAAAAATATCAGAGATATAGGGACTATAAACAAGGCTTAGTCACCTTTTACATACTACTTTTCCATACAAAACAAGGAAAGAGGCAAAACCACAAGTGGGAAAATCCTCCCTTAAACATGGACATGAACAATATTGTATGAAATATGGTCTTGTTGAGGCCTGGAAATTCGCAGGCAACAAAAGCAAGGGATTCTCCTCAGTCAACGTTCCCAACTAGCCCATGACTTTTTGGTGTAGGGAATCCGTCCGGTTTGCGATCCGGCTACTGTAAGTCAAGTAACAAAAATCAAAAGTTTTCACCGGTTGCAGCCCGGTCCACCGTGTATATTTTTTATATTTTTGACTTAAGATATGATATGCACGTGCCTAATTAACAATGCAGGGTGATAAAGGATGCAAGGAGTAGTCACAAAGTGATGCGCAGGTTCTTACCTCTCGTCTTAGAACTCACAAGCATCTAAATCATATACACAGTAATAAAGTAAAGATAACTAAGCTATCTCTAGAGAGTTGGATGTTAATTCGTGAGTAATGCATTTCTGTCCATGTGTTGTGGCAAATCACAGATAGCTGTTCTTATAACCAAACATATAAACATGAATAAAAGTATACATGATAAGATAGCTCATCAACAGTTGAAAATCCCGTTTACTCACGGTGGAAAATATCACAGAGTATACTAAAGAACATTCAGACAAGAACATAGGTTCAGGAAGTTTAGAACGCTCTCACAATTTTATGAAACACAGTTGAAGATGAAATAGTTCCCATTCAACATCGCTCATTTAATCACATTGATACATTCCACATAGCACTTTCTCCAACAGGTAAAATTTGCAATTTCTGATTGTAAAACGAAATAGTTCCTCTTACAAGAAATAGTTTACAATTTTTCAAGGGGAAAAATCCCCCCTCTGTTCTAACTTTTGAATATTTAAACTAAAACAGTTGACCGCTTGGGCTGCCCCCAAACGTGTGACCTTTCGGTCCCTCAAAACATTTCACATCCCTACTTTTATCTTTTCTGTGCGCACTCATGATCCATTGAGTAACTGACAGAACTTCCAGGTCTGTGCCTTTGTTGCTATTGGTTTTGTCTTCTACTTCACTTGCCCTCCTTGTGATTATGTCGATTTCGTTTAGGCGTTTGCCAAAAATTGCCCATCTTCCTTCTGCCACCTTTCGACCAGCTATGTCTTCGCGCCGCGTTAGTCTGAACAGCCTCTTGAGTTCACCTGTGATTAAACGACATGCGTCATTCATTGGGATTACATTCTCAAAACGTCAAATTATATCAACAAAAAAAGGCTAAGCATAAAGAGAAGCCAATGTACAGCACTACTGTTATGAGAACCCTAATAAGTGTTGGTACCACCATCTCGTCCATACGCGAGCTCGAATCCTTTGCAAATTATGGAAAAGAAAACTCATCGGCAGCTCAAAACACAAAACATCGGTTGGGTAGAATTTATTTAAATCCGTACAAGCGGGTCTCAACAGGCGACGAGCACCCCGACCATTTAAAACCTATCGGCGCCGAAAAAGTTATGAACTAAAAAATTGGGCGGGAAAATTCCCAGTCAGAAATCGGAAAGACAACGACATCGGAAGCCAAGTGCTTTTCGAAGCCGCAATGGCGAAAGAAAAAGGGCTACAGACACGCAACTAGAAATCGACACACATCGGTGGGTGGAGCGCCTATATTTCGGGTAGTGAGTCGCTTTGGGAGCCGCAACGACGGAAAGCAAACATACAACAACCTCTGATCAAACATAATTTGACGCCCAATCAACAAATTATTAAGTGTTTGAAACAGTTTTTAAAATTCAGCACGGTCAAAAACCTGTTCCACCCCTAAGACAACGGCTTTTCAAAGAACAATTTATCTGATTCATCTTCGACTAGCAAAACCAAACTCAAAATTTGCGACCCCCAACAATTTTCAATCACAAGCAACTTCTGAAAGAAAGAGGACAAGAGTCAATCTTCAAAATCATCCAAAATTAAAGCATGACCAAACAGTTCACAAATCCAAACGATTCAAAGCAACACTAAATCATAAAGGGGGGGACCAAAATTTAAAAAAGAATTGGGGAAAATTGTTGCAGCTGCAACAATTGGCGACTACCTGGTGAACCTAGATCTCTGGATGATTATTCCTTGAGTGACAGACTGTTTAACCACAAACGAACTTATTGAATTCTTCCAACTATCTGGATTTCTCAAATGGAAGATGTATGTACCTTTAATCATTGATGATAGTCCAATTTGGGAGAGCGGAAACCAAGATTTTCAAGTCCGGATAACTCTGTTGAGGCAAAAAGATGAATTTCATTGTTACCTTTGTCCTTAGGTAGCTACCAGATGGACACCACAGGATTGTAGAATATAGCAAACAGAAATATTCATTTGTTCCTCATTCCCATGCCACTTCAGCACTTTTGTCCTTTTCATATGAGCCCTCCTCTATGCCTTTCTTTCTAAATTTTAATTCAGGCTCTTGTATCCCAAGTGTCCTTTTGTGTGAGGGGGAATTCACATTTCAGCTCACGGATGGAGAGGAACTTTTGGCAATTTAGTACTCATATGGTTCCGTATTTTTTTTGATATATAATGCTTTCATAGGAGTTTTTTGACTCTTTTCCGCCTTCTGGCATTCATTTCTTGGCATGGGATCATTTATATCTAATATACTGTTTACCTTGCTCCTTTCCATGGGTCCTTCGCTGTCACTCTCTAGGACATTTTAAATGTGACATGGATGGAGCCTCAAAATAGTACTCCGGGCCTTTTGATTCTGGTTTATTTCACAAGGGTTAAGCTGGACTTCAATGCGTACATAACTATTCGAAAAAAATGCTAAAATGGAAGAAGTTCTTCTAGACAAACATCAATATACAGTCTTACACCTAAGAACTTTGATCAATCCAAATTCTGATGTTCCCCATGCAACCATGGGTCTTATTGAAATCGGTAGAAATTTAAACTAAAACAAAACTGAAAAATCAAGACTCAAAGACGAAGGTCAGGCCAGATTATTTATATACAAGATAGAAGAATACCAACAAAACTCAGGAAAAATAAGGCTTGAGAACTAAGCCATTTACAGGCAAGTTCTCTTTCCACCCTTGTAAATTTTGCAACATATAAGTTGAAGGTCCAAGCTTTGCAGCAATCTGGAAAGGACCTACTCACAACTGCTGGAATTTTGTGTGTTTTCCTTTTTCATCATGAGGGTGGTCCCACTTGAGAACCAAATCTCCCACTTCGAAATCTTTTGTTCTTGCCTTGTGTTTGTCGAACCATCTCTTTATTACCTCTTGTTGTTGCTTAAAGTGCTCTCTGGCTTTAGATCGAGATTCTTCTGCTTTCAGGAGATTATATATCCTTATTTGCAAGACTTCATTATCAAACCCTCTAGACTCTTGAGCCATTATGGAAGAGGGTAGCATGATATTGGGGGGAAGAATGGCTTCTTTTCCATACACAAGGGTATACGGAGACACTCCTACTGAAGACTTGGGGGTGAATCTATCGGACCAAAGGGCGTTTGATAGCACTGAGTGCCAACTCCTCTGGTTTTCCATCATAGTCTTCTTTAAAATTCTAATCAGATTTTTGTTAGTAGATTCGGCCAAGACATTTCCTTGTGGATAGTAATTAGCAGAATGATGCAACTTTATTCCTTTCTCATGAGCAAAAGCAGTTAATTTTATTGATGAAAAGTAAGTAGCATTATCAAAAACTGAAGAAACTGGAACTCCAAACCTGGTCATAATATGGTCCTGCAGGAAGTTGATGACCGCATCCTCATTTATTTTGCGCAGCGGGATGAATTCGACCCAACGAGTGAAGTAATCGGTTGCGGTCAGAATATACTTATGTTGTAGGGAAGAGTTTGGCGTTATCTCCTTGATGATATCCAACCCCCATTGCTCGAACGGCTCTGTGATTATCACAGGCTTCAGTAGTGCGGCTGCTTTAGATAGTGTTCCACTACACCTTTGACAAATGTCACACTTCCTGACATGAGCGTGTGCATCTTTGAAAAGCATGGGCCAATAGTAACCGGCATTGAGAATTTTGTGAGCTGTAGTATCTCCTGAAAAATGTCCCCCAGTAGGCCCGTCATGTAAATCTGTCATTACTTTCTTCACATCCTCTTTCTCTAAGCATCTGAGAAGAACCCTGTCATAATTTTTTCTGAACAATATTCCTTCAACAATTTGATAGGAGGCTGATTTAAGACGCAACGCTCTTCTTTGCTTAGAATTCCAATGTTCTGGAAACACTCCTGTCTGTAGGTAATGCACGAGGTCTCTATACCAAGATTCGGGGGCTGTGAACAGAGGACATACATCCATCAAATGTAACTCAGCCCCATCTTCCTAGGCATGTTCCTCATTGTTTCCATTTTCGGTCATTAGTTTGCATAAACCTTTCCCTTTAACTATAGAAGCTGGCTTGAACTCTAGGTCATACTCTTGAAGAGATGTTACCCAATTACCCCTTCTTTCTCCTAATTCCTTCTATACAAAAAGGGACCTTACAGCTGGGTGTGGGACGATCACCTTGGTTCGATTTTTTAATATGTAGGTCCTGAATTGTTTTACTAATTTGAACACTGCATAAGCTTGTTTATTAATAGCCGGGTAATTTAGTTCGGCCCCTTGTAAACCAGTGCTCATAAATGATATGGGGAACTCATCTCCCTCATCTTGCTTCTGAGTAAGCACATCTGCTAGCAAATCATCATATGCAAAAGTATACAGAATAAAATCTTTATCGAAATATGGGATTTTTAGGGAGGGAGCGTGTGCAATAGCTATTTTAATCTTTCTGAATGCATTCTTCTCAATCTCAATCCATTTTAATTGTGCACTTTGCTTCACCATTTGCTGCAAAGGTTTGACAATCTGAGAGAAATCTGGCACGAATCTGCGCACGAAGTTTATTGTTCCCATAAATGATTGCATCCCTTTTTTATTATGGGGCAAGGGGATTTGTTCAATGGCCTTGATCCTCTCCAGATCTATAGAGATTCCCTCCTTTGAAACTACGTGACCCAACAACTTACCCTCCGTAACAACGAACACACACTTCTTGGGATTGAGTGAGATGCCATATTTCCGACAGCGTTCAAAAATCTGCCTTAGATGGAACGCGTGTTCTTCTCTCCTCTTTGAGAATATCGTAATATCATCGAGATACACTACAGCACTACGGTCAATCAAGCCACGGAAATCTATGTCCATCACCCTATGGAATGTCTCTCCAGCGTTTATAAGTCCAAAGGGCATTCTTCTGTAAGCGAAGGTTCCCCATCTGGTCCTGAATGTTGTCTTCAATCTATATTCTTCAGCTACTAATACTTGATTGTAGCCTGAGAAACCATCCAATAAAGAAAATAGCTCAGAGCCTAACACCATTTTTAGTAGTTTCTCCATGGGTGGAACAGGATAGTTATCTTTATCTAAAGCGTGGTTTAAATTCCTGAAATCCATGCATAGCCTGATTTCTCCAGATTTTTTTCTCACTGGTACCAAATTTGAGACCCATTCCGAGTGTCTGACCTTAAAAATGATTCTAGCATCCAATAATTTCTTGACTTCACTCTGAATCAAAGGTTCCAATTTTGGGTGCATTTTTCTTAAAGGTTGCTGATAAGGTTTGACGCCAGATTTGATGGGGATAACATGCTAGATGATGCTGGTGTCATATGTCTTCAAATATTCGTATGTCTAGGCGAAAATGTATTTATATTGATTAAAAAGACTGATGAATTTATCTCTTTCTGCTGGTGAACAACATTTTCCAAGATTCACATATTTGGGATGTGTCTCAGTCCCTAAATTTATCAATTCGAAATGTAGAGATGAGCTGTGAGTCTTCACGTTTGCCGGTCTTCTAAATTTTTCATTTAAATCGAACATTCTCTCTAAGGTTCTGACTCCTTTAGGGATGAAATTATCATATTTCAGCTCAGCCTGATGTTCTTCATCATCTATAATCGCCCCTTTAAATACCTCATCATTTGTTAAGCATTCTATAATCTGCTGATCGTCGTCGAACACCCATAGGTTGGTAATCATATCAGGGACCGAAGGCCTGAAAAGCAATTCAATGGAGCATCTATTATTAGTAGGCACAAGCCTAGCAGCTGATGTGGCCAACAAGTCCGCTGCTGCATTTTTAAGTCTTGGAATTGAAACAATATTAAATGCGTTGAAACATTTGAGTAGGTTCCATACCTCATTTTGATATGCTTTTAAGTGAGGAGAGATACAATGTATTTGATTCCGAATCTGTTTTACAATTATTTCAAAATCTCCAAAAACCTTCAGATTGCTTACCTTTAATTCAATGGCTTTCCTCAAACCTTGCACCAACGCTTCATACTCAGCTGTGTTATTTGTACATTCAAACTCTAATCTACACGAAAGAAAATGTTTATTCTTCTTGGGATCGATCAGGACACAGCCGGCCCCTGACCCTTCTAACGTCTTAGAACCATCAAAAAACAATGTCCAGAAATCGCAAACTATTTCATGAGAATCTACTTCTACTGCTAAGTTTACTATTTTACAGTCGATTTCATCAGCTTGTGAAAATCGAAGGAGATCAGCTGAGCATCTGACGTGTTGTTGGCTTCTTCTGCTTGGTAATTTCCTGGTTCCAATTCAAAAAAATAAATGCCCAACACATAATCCACTGGTTCATTTTTTTCTTCAAGTTGAGTAACGTTGTATTTCATGTGAGGTTCCCTCAGAATTTTAATTTGATTCGGGTTTCCCTTAGACGGCAGCCACAGATGCGACCAATCCAAGGAAAAATATCCATTTAGCTTTGCCAACCAGTCTCTGCTCAGAACAAGCCCGTAAGTGTCTGGTATGTCGGCCACCACGATATCAATAACTTGACACACTTTATCATTTGAAGATAGGCAGACTAGGACATCCTCCATTTCTCCAATTACTTTCACATTCGTCCTATCCAGCTGAACGACCCTCCACGTGGATGGCTTAGGCTGTCTGTTTATCTTTTTACATACCGATATTGGCATGACGTTAACCGACACACCTGAGTCTACCAAGCAATTATGCACGGTGTGATTAAAAATTTCAAAAGTGAGGAGGAAAGGTGCATTCTTGTTCTTAGACTAGTTACACCCGATGCTTGCTTCCCCGATTTCTTCTTCTTCCTTGGGTTGATTTTCAGTGGGAAGCCTCTCCTCTGATGCTTCAAGCACTTTTAAAAGTTTTTCTTTCTGCTACGGCACCTTACACATTTCAAATAATGAGATATTCGCTCTTATCTTCTTTATATCCTCCACAATATCATAGTCCATTTGTGATTCGACAGGATGTGGTTTATCAGCATTCATTTTTTCTTCGTGGGGCTTGGCAAACGTATCATTCTGCCTAGGATCTTGGCTGGTAATGGTGAATTCGGGAATCTTGTCAGCTGAGGAATTGTTTTGGAATTTTTTTAAATTTTTTTGCATCCTTTTAATCTTTGGGAGTATAAGACTGTCTTCTTTTACCGACCCTTGACTTCTTGTAGTTACATTCGCTTCCATGACGTCCTTGTACTCCCAATTTATTTCCTCCATGGCATTGAATAACGATACAGAGTTCCACAGAACCATGGTCTCATCCTCTGGCTATTTCGTTGACGTATTACTGTCTTTTCTTTCCTCATCTCCATCTTCTGTTAGTTTAGAGTCCAACAGCTGGTTCATCACTAACGTCATTGAGTTTATCCATTGAGGATAGTTCTTTTCAGAGTGAGGTTGTTGGTGGAAAGTGGAAAAATTGTCCATTCCTACCTCTGTTAAGTTCATAGATGCCGAATTGTGGGGAGGGGGTTGGGATTGATTGTTGTCCTCTCGTTTCTTGTAATAGGGCTTGTAAAAATTTTGGGCTTCCTTTTCTTTCTCCAAGTCTATGATCCTGTTAGAAAGCTTCTACATCATTTTTTCCATACTTTCAAAATCTGGTGATTGCTCTTCCTTAGGCTTGGTAAACAACAAGGCTTTCCTTCCCACGCTTTTCTCTCCAGATCGTTCTAGATAATCTTCAATACTTTCCCTTTCAGCCTCTACTTTATCTGCCTCCTCATAGGTCTCTGCTAAAGTGGGCTTGGCCTTAATCTTGGCAAACATGGCCAACTTGGGTCCCAGAGCTGAGGTATAATATTCAATCAGGACTTTATCTGTAGGCCTGTTAGCTTCAGAAAAATTCTTGAGATATGCTGCAAACCTTTGAGTGAAACTATGCACCTTTTCTTTTCTCTCTTTCTTCAAGGCGCATAGTCCTTTCATAAGAGTTGCATGAGTCTTCTGGGTTGCATACTTACTTCTAAAAATCCTCTCGAAGGTATCCCAATCAAGGATAGAGTTCGCAGGAAAACCAAAGTACCATGATGTCGTAGCTCCTTTAAGAGTGTGCGGGAAAAGTATACAAACTACATCTTCATATTCCCCAACCCTTAACCCTTCTATTGCCAAATAGAAACTTTGCAAGTGGTCGTCTACTAGTATCTTTTCACTCGGGTCGAATTTGGGCAGCATCTTTTCAAAGGATTGAGGTAGATCATGTAATGGAGGTGTTAGGTTTAAAGGTGATCTGGCTCTCCAGGAAGGTGGTGGATTCGGTGGGTTGGGTGGTTGATTTGCGTTTACGCCCGCCATGAGTCTGGGTGGAGAGTGAGGGGGTGAGCAAACAGGAGTGTGAGCAGGAGAACTGTGAGGAGTATCCGGGCCTTCTTGATTTAAAGGTAGTACAAATTCCTGTAAGGTTGTTTCTACAAGTTCTTCCCAATCCTCAACCAACACTGAGTCTTCCAATATAGGACGATCCTTCCTTTTATATTCTCTTCTGGGCAATTCAGGGATGATCGACAATCCTCCAATCTTCTTCACATATTCCCTAGTGTGTCTTCTCATGATTATTAACAACTTCGTTGTCAACATAATACAAATGTTCTCTACCCTCTTCTTCCAGAATTGGATTAGGAAACACACTAGCTTCTGAACTGTTACCGGTGGAATAGTTTCGGGAAAACGGGTTTCCTCGGCCAGCCATGCACCGGAGGCCCTCCTTCTAGCACTAGAAACTGTTGAGGACTGGAAATTCGCAGGAAACAATAGCAAGGGGTTCTCCTCAGTCAACATTCCCAACTACCCCTTGACTGTTTGGTGTAGGGAATCCATCCGGTTTGCGGTCCGGCTACTGTAAGTCAAGTAACAAAAATCAAAAGTTTTCACCGGTTGCGGCCCGGTCCACCGTGTATATTTTTTTATCTTTTTGATTTAAGATATGATATGCATGTGCCTAATTAACAATGCAGGGTGATAAAGGATGCAAGGAGTAGTCACAAAGTGATGCGCAGGTTCTTACCTCTTGTCTTAGAACTCACAAGCATCTAAATCATATACACAGTAATCAAGTAAAGCTAACTAAGCTATCTCTAGAGAGCTGGATGTTAATTCGTGAGCAATGCATTTCTATCCATGTGTTGTGGCAAATCAGAGATAGCTATTCTTATAACCAAACATATAAACATGAATAAAAGTATACATGATAAGATGGCTCATCAACAGTTGAAAATATCGTTTACTCACGGTGGAAAATATCACAAGTATACTAAAGAACATTCAGACAAGAACATAGGTTCAGGAAGTTTAGAATGCTCTCACAGTTTTATGAAACATAGTTGAAGATGAAATAGTTCCCATTCAACATCGCTCATTTAATCACATTGATACATTCCACATAGCACTTTCTCCAACAGGCAAAATTTGCAATTTCTGATTGTAAAACGAAATAGTTCCTTTTACAAGCAATAGTTTACAATTTTTCGAGGGGAAAAATCCCCCCTTTGTTCTAAATTTTGAATATTAAAAACTAAAACAGTTGACCACTTGGGCTGCCCCCAAACGTGTGACCTTTCGGTCCCTCAAAACATTTCACATCCCTACTTTTATCTTTCTGTGCGCACTCATGATCCATTGAGTAACTGAAAGAACTTCTAGGTCTGTGCCTTTGTTGCTATTGGTTTTGTCTTCTACTTCGCTTTCCCTCCTTGTGATTATGTCAGTTTCATTTAGGCCTTTGCCAAAAATTGCCCATCTTCCTTCTGCCACCTTTCGACCAACTATGTCTTCGCGCCGCGTTAGTCTGAACAGCCTCTTGAGTTCACTTGCGATTAAATGACATGCGTCATTCATTGGGATTACATTCTCAAAATGTCAAATTATATCAACCAAAAATGGCTAAGCATCAAGAGAAGCCAATGTACAACACTATTGTTATGAGAACCCTAACAAGTGCTGGTACCACCATCTCGTCCATACGCGAGCTCGAAGCCTTCGCAAATGACGGAAAAGAAAACTCATTGGCGGCTCGGAACACAAAACATCGGCTGGGTAAACTTTATTTAAAGCCACACAAGTAGGTCTCAATAGGCGACGGGCACCCCAACCATTTAAAACCTATCGGCGCCGGAAAAGTTATGAACTAAAAAATTGGGCAGGAAAATTCCCAGTCGGAAATTGGAAAGACAACGACATTGAAAGCCAAGTGCTTTTCGAAGCCGCAACAGCGGAAGAAAAAGGGCTATAGACACATGACTAGAAATCGACACGCGTCGTTGGGCGGAGCGCCTATATTTTGGGTAGCTAGTCGCTTTGGGAGACGCAAAGGCAGAAAGCAAACATACAACAACCTCCGATCAAACATAATTTGATGCCCGATCAACAAAATATTAAGTGTTCGGAATAGTTTTTAAAATTCAGCACGGTCAAAAACCTGTTCCACCCCTGAGATAGCGGCTTTTCAAAGAACAATTTATCTGATTCATCTTCGACTAGCAAAACCAAACTCAAAATTTGTGACCCCCAACAATTTTCAATCACAAGCAACTTCTGAAAGAAAGAGGACGAGAGTCAATCTTCAAAATCATCCAAAATTAAAGCATGACCAAACAGTTCACAGATCCAAACGATTCAAAGCAACACTAAATCATAAAAGGGGGGGACCAAAATTTAAAAAAAAATTGGGGAAAATTGTTGCAGCTGCAACAGGTCTTCAATATGTATTCACCACATGATCAACTATCCAAAGTAAAGACTTAATATTGTTGAAATTACTCTATGAAAATACTTTGGTGAAGATGTCTGCAACTGACTCAGATGATGCGCAATATTGCAGATCAATGACCCCATCATACACAAGTCCTCTGATGTAGTGCATATGGGTATCTGTCACATGCCCCAATTTTGTAAAATAATGTTATCTTATTTTGATTTTATTCCCAGACATTATGTTAAATTTAATGCTAAGTGGAAACTGATGACTCAGCAGAGTCAAGGATGTGGAATGTAATTGTGAATATTTAATTTTAAATAAATAAAAGTGGAGACAACAGCTTGGGAGAGCTGTTAAAAAGAGTGTTACTGATCAAGTTGGTGGAAGGAACTAGGTGGAGAGCAAAAAGACAAGTGGCAGCATCCTCAAACACTTCCTATGTTGCAGGTGGCAACTTCCCTATATTTGGGGTCATGATCCTCCAAGAAAGTGGGATTAGAGCAGGTGGCTCAATTAATGACAACTAACCCAAAAAGACCTAGGCAATCTTATTAAAAATGCCCAATATAGAGAGTTGAGGCTGCTCATTCAAAGAGAAGAATCATTCAGGTGAATGCACTTCAAGGAATTCATTGGGAAAGGGAAATTGGAAGGAAGGCGTTTGAGGGGTAAAACTGCAGGAAGTTGATCTAATACAACTTTGTAGTTGAAAGATCTTACTGCAGTAAGCAGAGTTGGTATTGAGTCTCAGGACTAGTACTTTGATGATTGCTCCACCTAGTTCCAGCTAAGCAGACCAGAACAGGCTCGGGGGTCCTGAGAAATCGTTGTTTGAGCGCTCTCCAAGAATTGGTAGGGAGGAACGACCTCCCATTGCTGTTGTCGTCTAGCTTTAAAGACAGGTTCCATTATCTTTTAATTTATGTGTTATATTTTATCTCTGCGTACGAGCAATTATTGAATGATGTTATGTTATGATGTGTGAAATCTCTTATTAGTTATTCTAGACTGAATATGTAATGTGATGAAAGATAAATCCTACTTGTGTTTTTCCCCATCTGGAGTAATCCAGATCGTACTCTAGCACAAGTAGTTTGTTTAAGTAAATGAAGTATGATAGGAATATGAATGAATCGAATATTTATGTTTTCAGAGTAATGAAATGTTACTTCTCAGTAGATAGTTGATTTCTAGAAAGTTTATTTATTTGTTTTGCAGACATGTTATCAGAAATAGACTGTGTAAATAGCATGTTAGTACAGAACAATACTCATATTACTGAATGACTTTAGTAGGTTTAACTTTATAAATTATTTTCTACACAGTTTCTATTTCCATAAACTGTACTTTTACATTGAAAATAGAAGAATTAGTTTCATTAGTTGAAAGATAGTAGTTTATGTTAAGAAAATATATAAAAATAATACTGATAGATTATCTTCTTCTTTTAAGTGACAACTAATCTTCTTGCATCTATCTGAACTATAGTTAATAATATGATAAAGGTTACAGTAGTTCTTTCTTAGTTTTAATAGCTAAAGGACAGTAGTAACTTAGGGTTTAAGTTAATATTATAAACTATTCTTATACTTTTGCAGACAGTGTAATTATAAAGAATACTGATAGGTAAGAAGGTTCTTTTATTTTTGTTCTCTAAGTAAGTCTACAGATACAAATTGAATTAACTAACACAAATATTACAGACTACTTTCAGTTGTAATCACTATACAAATAAGAAGCAACATAAACTTAAGAATATATGTTATACTTAAATAATAGTATCATAAATATAAATAATATTATTATTATCCTTACACAGTGACAATTATAGGTTAATAATTTACAAAAACAAATTGAAGAAAAATTGTACAACAGTAATAGAATTTACAAGATAATAATATAGGAATCAATTTCCTATTTAAGATAAGAGGGAGTAAACCCTCGCTCATGTTCTGAGCATAAATTTTAAATATTTTTAGTACTGTAATAACCTAGGTTATACTCAGGTTAATTCTTTTAAAAACTACTGACTAAAATTGTTATTGTAACAAAGATAAACTACATTATTGATTAACATGTGTAAATGCATTTACAAAAGAAACAGTCTTTTAATAATAGTAAATATCTAAATTTCGGGGTTCAAACCCTTAAAAACCATTATATTACAAGTACAGACATAATAACCAAATTCGTATCAATTATCTAATTATCATTCAATAGTCAAATAATCCACTCATAGTCCTTTAAGGACAAATAGATTAAAATAGAGAAACAATGTAAATATTATCACAAGAGTAATATAAACCAATCAAGGGTTTTACAGGTCAAATCCTAACCTGTGACTTCCATCAATTAAACAAGATTTGAATCACAGCTGTAAGTATCAGCCTTCAAAATTTAATATATAAAACCCTTGCAAATTACTCAACGGAGTTAAACTTCATTAATATTTAGGAAGGGTAAAAACCCTAAATTATAAAGAGTACAGCATAAGCTCCTAATAACCAAAACAAGTTGTAGCGAAACTACCTTTACAAAATTTACAACCTAAACCGACTGCGAAGCCAAGCTTCGACAAGTACTCTACATATTACAAATTGCATCCGCCCTATCAAGGGTTTGAATGTAAACATTCTTCCAAACAACCTGTAAAACAGTAAAAATCTTAACATAACTTGTGGCAAGACGAGAAAGGGTATTCAAACCCTAGGCGAGTCCAACGACTACCCCAACTTTAAATAAGCAAGAACCCATCTTTCAGACCATGGGGCTTACTTGAGTTTGAGCTACGAGCCACAGCCGTTGCAAAGGATGTATTCTTATCCCTTGTACAAGATTCACTTCAAAGAGCACCTACAGTAAGCGTAAACCCTGTCAGTATTTTATCTTATGTGCTAAAGCTTGAAAGAATTCTATAATAAACTTGCAGTAAATGAAAGAAAGTTTCATTTTGAATTTACCTTTCAGTGGAAGTTTGGTGAACCACTTCACAAGCACTGTCACCTATAGACAGTGCAGTGGGGAATCCAACAACCCTCAAAACCTCACACAGTAGCGAGCTACGAAGAGCCGAGAAGGAAAACTGAAGCAATCACCAAGCTATAGGGGCTTTGGAAGAAGGTTTCACATGCAGCAAAACGAAGGTAGCAGGAAGGATAACTCCATGTTTGGCAGAGACAGAACCACCAATCAAAACCACCAACAGGAGAACGGAGTCAGCACAGAGTCAAGGTACAAGGCAACGGTAACCAGGAGAATGACGGCCGCCATGGGAGACAAGCCAAGCAACCCTAGAGCCAACGTAAACTGCGGGACAATAATGCATTAGATTAGGTTTCCAGAGTATTATATATTTTCCAAACGTGGACAGAATTCAACCACGTAGCCACAAATTTATCCATGCAGCGAGGGTCGTGTCCTATAGTTCCTGCATGGAGACATTTTATCAATTTTTTGTTCATTGTAGCGTGGGTTAAACTATAATGACAACCCAATAATTCGTAAACAATTCACTAATCAACAACACCATGTGTTATGTTAACTTAATCACAAGTTTATCATCGTGGAGGGATTACGTTGACCAAGTATTGTGTCACGTATAAACCATAAATATAAGCCTGATTTGGATTAAGCACAAACCCTTGCTACCCATGACATAATGCTATCACATAATAAACATTACCATAACGATATAGCGGTGGAATAACTCTTTTCTAAACATTGTTTTGATATAAAACATGTAATATATGATTGGTTTATAGAGTAGGTTAAAATTTAAGTCGTAATATAGTTATAAATGGGTGCATGTTAACTATAGCATGACTTTAGTGTCTCTAGTAGCAAAGTTTAACTATAGCTTGGGGCATTGTAAACCCTTTTGCCTTAGGAATTTTTACAAGTCTAAAACTTATAGATAGTACCTTGTAATAATGCAAAAGGAGTTAAAGGCTAAATCAAATACGCTATAATAACAAACTATTGGCATATTGAATATTCATCGATCAAGTCTATTATGCATATCTATGAGATTTTGCTTGAACTGATAATTCAAATAGCATTGAAACTGTGAAGTAATACAAAGGTAAAGGTAAGAATATTATCACAAAATTTTGTCACACAATTTATACGACATTACTTTGATAATACTTGGTAGTATAGTCAACTTGGCTTTATGCTCATGCAAAATGTCTAGTGGATAGTAAGATAATTACAGAGGTAAAACTGATAATAGGAATAGGAACGATCCTATTAAATTTAAAATTTAATAGAACACAGAATTAGACCTGTGAATAAAGTAGTGGCAACCATAAGCTCTTGTAGAAGGGTATGATAGTCATAGTTTCCACACTCAAAGGTTTTTACTATTCATAAGATAATAGGCTATAAGTATCTTATAGAGATAATTTAAGGGACAATGAATGTACAAGTAAGACAAGATACTATTGCAAAAATATTGTCAAAAACAATGTTTATAAGTATTCCAAATTACTTAGACTAAAGTAGAAATACTTGTAACTGAGATTCTAGTGCTAGAGTTGCAATTATGTTGTACTGACGTTACTTATTTCCAAGCTTGTTTACTTGAACAACTGATGAACATCAAATGATTTTACCTTACTGGAGCTGTCTAGTGTTTAGCAACTTATTGTTCTAAGCTTTTTAATTTGCAAACAAAATACTGCTGACACTAAAAGATATTTTAAAAATATACTCGATCATTCATACCTGTAAAAACCTGTAATGTAATGCCCCGGTTTTGACCCCGTTGCATTCGATGTACATGATGTATATATTAAATGATCATGGTGTGGAGCTAAAGGCCAAGGCCCCACCATTGATCGGTTATGTTATGTTTTGGATTTGAATTGTCACCGATGGTATATTGGGGCATGCGGCATATATTATGATGGTCATCATGTAAATACGCATCTATAATTAATTAAATGAATCCGACCAGCTACGATCGCGGCAGCTAAAATGAGAAAGGGGGCATGATTTTCCCAAGGATGAGGATGTGGGGGAATTTGTCCAACTTTGGCCAATAGGGTGAAAATCCATGTGTCTTGTTACCTTGTTTTATTCCAACCACTTTCATTAAGAAGGCTACTGGTGGTTGACGCAGTTATGATATTTGGAAATGGGGTGGCAGGACTGTCAGTCCTCACCCACATGCACACTCCACCCACTGTTGACTTCACTATGGCAGGAAAAAACTTCACGAACTCTCCAATTCGCGACCTCACGATTTTGCTGTTCACCTCCAAAGTCTGTTCCTTCCTCAAATTTCTCATCCACACGTAGGGATGTCACTCTCCACGACTGTGCTGAAGGCTCACGCACATCCACTTCTGCGTCCTCTCTGGGGGCTGTTCATTTTCGCGTCGGAACCATTTCCCGTTCATTAGTCTCTCACGCATAGGATTTCCTGGTTTTAACCATGTAGTTTCTCTTCTGCGAATTTGAGAATGGTGCGGCTCCAGCCTTTTCTCAGGGGCTAATTTGTGGGTTCTGCATTGTGGCTGTAAATGCACCGGTCGGGATACTGTAAATTCGTCCCCAAGTGTGGTCTGCATACGTTTTCCCTCAGCGGCCTCGATTGTGAAAAATGGACTGTTGTTTTCCTCGTGTATGTTGGTAATGTATGCTAATTACATTTCAGAACTATTGTTCCCCCCCCATGTTGTAAATTGGTGCACTGATACGTTCAGTGGGATTGTATAATTGCTTGGGAGCCGTTTTTTCCTGTTTAAGCTGTGACAGCTAAATTAATTGCCTGAGTGCAATGGTTGGTCTTCGGATTATGAGAGGAGCAGGGATGTTGGCTTAGATTTGCTTGATAAACCTGGTGGCTGGAAACCACACAGACAAATCTAGAGGGCTGGCCTTCTTCTCCATCACCCCTGAATAGAACTGGAAGGGAATGCAGGGCCTGAGGGACTGTGTAGCAGAGAAGGGACTGATTCCTTGTGTTGGGTGTGTTTGGGTGTCTTAGAGGTCATGCTAGTTCTGGTGTAGGTGTTCTTGGCTCTGTAATGAGCTCGCCACCTTAGCAATTTTCCTTCTCCAACTCCTGGATGGCCTGATAAACCCAACTGTGTTGGCTTGGCTATGTCTTGTATACCTTTGGCTACGTGTAAGCCTGCTAGTTCCCTTATTCCTTGGAAAATCATGCCCATCTCGGGGGTGCCAGCGCTGCTGAGAGATTAAGGAGCACGCTGGCCTATGGTTGGGTGGAACGTTGCAGCGACATAGCTGGTTGCGGATCGAGTTCTTGATGAGATAAGTGATCTTGTTCATTTTACTTCTGCAACCTTACTTTCTGTTAATAGATATGATGAACATGTTAAATGAATGCATGCATGTATGAATGCTGTTGGTTTCCGCTGTGTATGATGATTAATTGCATGTTTTACTTCAATGCATTTCCACTCAGCATTCTATTTTCCATAATTTATTGCATACATATGTTCATGGGGCACTTAGCCCGGGTGTTCGAAGCTTGTAGTCGTGTCCTCTTCGCCGGTCGGAGGCATGGGGACGTGACATGTAAGAAACAGTATTCATCTGCGTTAGCACGATTGCTAAGTAAGCCCCGAATTCAAAAGAAGATTCCACCTGCTGACATAAAAGAACTAATCAGTAAACTGAAGCAAATAGCATACAAAAAGAGTTTAATTCTTGCTATGAAAAATAAACGGTTAAGTTATTTTAGAATTTAGTGAAACCAATTACATAACTGTTTCTTTATGCCAACTGTTAGCTGCTAGTAAAACCGCAGGTCATAGCATTTATTGTTAACTCAAAAATTCTATTTTTTTTTGAAATTTTGGGGTTATGACATGTAGTATCAAAGCACAAGGTTCAAACACTAGGCCTTGATGCAACCCAACTAGCTTTCATAAAATAGTAAATTAAATTATTATGCTAACGTATTTTATTTTTAAATGTTATCCAATAGAGAATTGTCTTTTTCTAAAGTTTAACAGGCATGTATGGAAAGGCTAGGAGAGTATGCACAGGAGGAGTCTCCAGCTACAGAAATAAGAAATTTACCCAGAGCTCCTATACCAGAGGATGTAACTACAAATTCCTTGGAGTTGTTACATACTGTAAAAGATTTGAAAATTGAAATGGGTCTGTAAAGAAAGAGAATGAGAGGATTCCGAGAGCTCAAGAAGAGCTGAATCGGATCCTAATGGAAAAGTTTCAAATTGAAGGAAGGGGTAGAAGGTCAGAATCTGAAGATGCTAGTCATCCAAGAAAATATAAAAAGTTGAAGCATACAAAAAATGAAATTAGTTCGTCGTCAGAAGTGTTTGGTGAACGACAAAGTTACCATACTACTAGTGACAGTAGTGATGATGATTTGTACGTCAAGAAGAGGAAATACAAACCTTATGAGGAAATCTCAGGGGAATTCAAAAATATAAAACTGCCAACCTTTAATGGAGAGACTGAGAAGGGGGAGGAAGTTGAGTCCTAGTTGTCTGGGATGAAGAAGTACTTCCAAATATATAATTATTCTAACCAGTTAAAGGCTAGGATGGCTACATATAACCTCTCAGGAAAGGCTGATATTTGGTGGCAGGACTTGAAGAGAGTTAAGGGTATAAAAGAGAAATAATTTAACTGGAGTACCTTTAAGCGGTATTTTAAAAAGAAATTCCTGTCTAAGCAGTATTACGAGGAAAGAGCTAAAGAGTTTTATGAATTGAAATTAGGTTCAATGACAATGAAATATTTGAACAGCAAATTCTTCAGTTTACTTAGGTATGTACCTTACCTTGTAGATGACAAACCAAAAGTAGAGTGATTCCTTAGCTGTCTACCGTATCATATTAAAGATAGAATTGAATATGATAACCCAAAGACTTTGGAGGAAGCTATGAGGAAGGCTAACTTTTGTTTTGAGTAGAATCGAAAGAAAGAAAGCTTGGCCAACTGGAAGGCTAAGAAAAATAACAATCAGTCTGAATTTAAGAAGAAGGAATTTGTGCCTAACAGGAATTTCAAGAATAATAAGTCCAAAAACTATTCTAATAACAAGAATTTCCAAGGAAATAGGAATAGTACACCCAACATTTAGAACAATTTTAAGGGTAAAGAAACTGCAAACAATCATGGAAATTTTACCAAGAGTTTTGAGCGTAAAGAGCCTGTCAAGTGCTGGGAATGTAATGGCCCGCACTATGCTTCAGTATGTCCAAACCAGAAGAAGACTGTTAGCAACATTCATACCGTACAGGAGGAGATGACCATTGGGGAACTAGCAAGGAGCATGCCCAGAATTAATGCATCCTTGGAGAACCGACAAGGCAATTATCAGACTTCCATGGTGGAAGTAGAAGGTATGATTAATCAAACCCCTGTAACTATTTTAATTTATCCAAGAGCTAGTATCAGTTATATTTCACCTCAGATAGTGGAAAAATGCAAGTTATCTGTCGATAAGTTTGAGAATTCATGGTTAGTTCAGTTAGCCACTGGGGCTAAAAGAAAAGTAACTTGCTTTGTGAAAGAATGTGCTTTACTTATGGATAAACTTGAAACTGTTGTTAAACTTAATGTTTTTCCACTTGGCTCATATGATTTGGTGATTGGTATGGACTGGTTAGAACAGCATAGAGTAATTTTAAATTGTTATGATAAAACTTTCACATGCTTAAACAGTGATGAACAACCAGTAAATGTTAAAGGTATTCCTAGAAAAACTATGGTAAGGAAGATTTCTGCTTTACAACTTAAAAAAGCTGTTAGAAAAGGATGTAAAGCTTATGCTATAACAATTACCGATGAAGAAAGTAAAATTAAAACATATAAGTTAAAAATAGAAGATATCCCTGTTTTAAAATAATATGTTGATGTATTCCCAGAAGAACTTCCGGGATTACCTCCTAAAAGGGAACTGGATTTCACCATTGAGCTGGTACCGGGTGCAGTACCTAGCTCAAAGGCCCCTTACCGAATGAACATATTGAAACTTAATGAGTTAAAATCTCAATTAAAAGAGTTGATTGATAAAAAGTATATTCGGCCAAGTGTGTCTCCCTGGGGGGGCACCTGTCATCTTTATTAAAAAGAAAAACAGAACTATGCGATTATGCATAGACTACCGTCAGCTAAACAAGATGACTATCAAAAATCGATATATGTTGCCCCGCATAGATGATCTGTTTGATCAACTACGTGGAGCCACGGTGTTTTCGAAGATAGACTTAAGGTCAGGATATCATCAAGTGAGGATTAAAGATGAAGACATATTCAAGACAGCCTTTAGAACAAGATATTGTCACTACAAATTTGTCGTAATGCCATTCGGGCTTACTAATGCCCCAACTGTCTTTATGTGTTTAATGGACAACATAATGCATAAATATTTAGATAAGTTTGTGGTCGTGTTTATCGACGACATCCTAATCTATTCAAAAACTAAAGAAGAACATAAAGAACACCTAAAAATTGTTTTGCAAGAGTTGCGAGAACATCAACTCTTCGCAAAGTTTAGTAAGTGTGATTTCTTTAAGGATAAGATTCAGTATTTAGGTCACGTAGTGACCAAGGAAGGAATTTTCGTAGATCCTAAAAAGATACGGGAAATCGAAGATTGGCCGGTTCCTAAAGATGCGATGGATGTTAGATCCTTCATGGGCATTACCGGTTACTACCAGAGGTTCATTGAAGGCTTTTCAAGGATAGCCAATTCAATAACTTCCTTGCAAAAGAAAGGAAAGAAGTTCGACTGGAACCAGAAATGTGAAGAAAGCTTTAAGAAGTTAAAAACGTTATTAACTAGTGCACCTATTTTAAGAATAGCAGATCCTAATAAAGAGTTTGTAGTATGCACTGATGCTTGTAATGAAGGTTTAGGCGGTGTTTTGACTCAAGAAGGGCATGTTATTTCCTATGAGTCTAGAAAGTTAAAAATTCATGAAAATAATTACGCAACATATGATCTGGAACTCGTAGCTGTGATACACGCCTTAAAGATGTGGCGACACCACCTAATCGGTAGAAAATTTGTTTTAATGACTGATAATAAAGGATTGAAATATATTTTAGATCAGCCTAATTTAAATGCTAGACAAGCTAGGTGGTTAGCTTTCTTAAGCGAGTATGATTTTGAAATCCAGCATATAAAAGGTAAAGAAAATAAAGTTGTTGATGCATTAAGTAGGAACGCAAGGATGAATTTTGCAACAGCAATTAGCACTTACGTTTCAGACTTAGATGAATAGCTTAAAGAAGGGGTAAAACAAGATGAAATTTATTAGAAATTGCAAGCTAAAGCTAAGGAAAACCCCATAGAAAATTTAATAAAAGGTTACAGTTTAAATGAAAAAGAGTTTTTACTGTATAAAGATAAATTGTATTTACCTAAGATCAAGCTGTTAATTCTGGATGAAATCCATAAAACACCATATTCAGGTCATCCAGGTTATCAAAAGACTATAACCATGCTAAGAAAAGAGTATTTTTGGCCAAATATGAAAACTAAAGTAGCTGAATATATTGCAAGGTGTTTAGAATGTCAACAGGTAAAAACCAAACACCAACACCCAGCTGGTTTGCTACATCCTTTACCTATCCCTAGCTAGAAATGGGAAGTGATTAGTCTAGACTTTATTACTGTACTGCCAAGAAATCAGAATCAGAATGAATTTATTATGGAAATGACTCTAGAAGTTGGTAAGGAGGAACGGCCTCCCATTGCTATTGTCGTCCAGCTTTAAAGACATGTTCCATTATCTTTTAATTTCTGTGTTATAGTTTATCTCTGTGTACGAGCAATTATTGAATTATGTTATGTTATGATGTGTAAAATCTCTTTGTTATTCTAGATTGAATCTATAATGTGATGAAAGATAAATCCTACCTGTGTTTTCCCCATCTGG
Organism: Pseudotsuga menziesii; assembly: GCA_001517045.1. Lineage (NCBI taxonomy): Eukaryota > Viridiplantae > Streptophyta > Pinopsida > Pinales > Pinaceae > Pseudotsuga > Pseudotsuga menziesii. The sequence continues at coordinate 99,110 of LPNX010792728.1, read as the reverse complement.
AGTAATCTAGATCGTACTCTAGCACAGGTAGTTTGTTTAAGTAAATGAAGTATGATAGGAATATGAATGAATCGAACATTTATGTTTTTTGAGTAATGAAATGTTACTTCTCAGTAGATAGTTGATTTCTAGAAAGTTTATTAATTTGTTTTCCAGACATGTTATCAGAAATAGACTATGTAAATAGCATGTTAGTACAGAACAATACTCATATTACTGAATGACTTTAGTAGGTTTAACTTTATAAATTATTTTCTACACAGTTTCTATTTCCATAAATTGTACTTTTACATTGAAAATAGAAGAATTAGTTTTATCAGTTGAAAGATAATAGTTTATGTTAAGAAAAGATATAAAAATAATATTGATAGCTTATCTTCTTCTTTTAAGTGACAACTAATCTTCATGCATCTATCTGAACTATAGTTAATAATATGATAAAGGTTACAGTAGTCCTTTCTTAGTTTTAATAGCTAAAGCACAGTAGTAACTTAGGGTTTAAGTTAATATTATAAACTATTCTTATACTTTTGCAGACATTGTAATTATAAATAATATTAATAGGTAAGAAGGTTCTTTTATTTTTGTTCGCTAAGTAAGTCTACAGATACAAATTGAATTAACTAACACAAATATGACAGACTACTTTCAGTCGTAATCACTATACAGATAAGAACCAACATAAACTTAAGAATATATGTTATACTTAAAAAATAGTATCATAAATATAAATAATAGTATTATTATCCTTACACAGTGACAATTATAGGTTAATAATTTATAAAAACAAATTGAATAAAAAGTGTACAAGAGTAATAAAATTTACAAGATAATAATATAGGAATCAATTTCCTATTTAAGATAAGAGGGAGTAAACCCTAGCCCCTGTTCTGAGCATAAATTTTAAATATTTTTATTACTGTAATAACCTAGGTTATACTCAGGTTAATTCTTTTAAAAACTACTGACTAAAATTGTTATTGTAACAAAGATAAACTACATTATTGATTAACAGGTGTAAATGCATTTAGAAAAGAAACAGAGTCTTTTAATAACAGTAAATATCTAAATGTCGAGGTTCAAACCCTTAAAAACCATTACATTACAAGTACAGACATAATAACCAAATTCGTATCAATTATCTAATCATCTTTAAATAGTCAAATAATCCACTCATAGTCCTTTAAGGACAGATAGATTAAAATAGAGAAACAATGTAAATATTATCATAAGAGTAATATAAACCAATCAAGGGTTCTACAGGTCAAACCCTAACCTGTGACTTCCATCAATTAAACAAGATTTACATCACGGTTGTAAGTATCATCCTTCAAAATTTAATATATAAAACCCTTACAAATTACTCAACGGAGTTAAACTTCATTAATATTCAGCAAGGGTAAAAACCCTAAATTATACAAAGTACAACATAAGCTCCTAACAACCAAAACAAGTTGCAGCGAAACTACCTTTACAAAATTTACAACCTAAACCGACTGCGAAGCCAAGCTTCGACAAGCACTCTACACATTACAAATTGCATCTGCCCTATCAAGGGTTTGAATTTAAACATTCTTCCAAACAACCTGTAAAACAGTAAAATGATTAACATAACTCGTGGCAAGACGAGAAAGGGTATTCAAACCCTGGGTGAGTCCAACGACTACCCCAACTTTAAATAAGGAAGAACCCATCTTTCAGACCACAGGGCTTACCCGAGTTTGAGCCACGAGCCACGATCGTTGCAAAGGCTGTATTCTTATCCCTTGTACAAGCTTCACTTCAAAGAGCACCTACAGTAAGCATAAACCCTGTCAGTATTTTATCTTATGTGCTAAAGCTTGAAATAATTCTATAATAAACTTGCAGTAAAAGAAAGAAAGTTTCATTTTGAATTTACCTGTCACTGGAAGTTTTGCAAACCGCTTCACAAGCACTGTCACCTATAGACGGTGTAGTGGGGAACCTAACAACCCTCAAAACCTCACACAGTAGCAAGCTATGAAGAGCCGAGAAGGAAAACTGAAGCAATCACCAAGCTACATGGGCTTTGGAAGAAGGTTTCACAGGCAGTGAAACGAAGGTAGCAGGAAGGATAACTCCACGTTTGGCAGAGAAAGAACCAACAATCAAAGCCACTCACGGGAGAACGGAGGCAGCACAGAGTCAAGGTACAAGGTGACGGTAACTAGGAGAACGACGGCCGCCATGGCAAACAAGCCAAGCAAACCTAGAGCCAGCGTAAACTACAGGACAATAATGCATTGGATTAGGTTTCCAGACTATTATATATGTTCCAAACGTGGACAGAATTCAACCATGTAGCCACAAATTTATCCATGCAGCAAGGGTAGTGTCCTATAGTTCCCACATGGAGACGTTTTATCAATTGTTTGTTCATTGCAGTGTGGGTTAAACTATAATGACAGCCCAATAATTCGTAATCAATTCTCTAATCAACAGCACCGTGTATTATGTTAACTTAATCACAAGTTTATCATCGTGGAGGGATTACGTTGACGAAGTATTGTGTCACGTATAAACCATAAATATAAGCCCGATTTGGATTAAGCACAAATCCTTGCTACTCATGACATAATGTTATCACATAATAAACATTACCATAATGATATAGCGGTGGCATAACTCTTTTCTAAACATTGTTTTGATATAAATCATGTAATATATGATTGGTTTATAGAGTAGGTTAAAGTTTAAGTCGTAGTATAGTTATAAATGGGTGCATGTTAACTATAGTATGACTTTAGTATCTCTAGTAGCAAAGTTTAACTATAGCTTGGGGCATAGTAAACCCTTTTGCCTTAGGAATTTTTACAAGTCTAAAACTTATAGATAGTACCTTGTAATAATGCAAAAGGAGTTAAAGGCTAAATCAAATACGTTATAATAACAAACTATTGGCAGATTGAATATTCATCGATCAAGTCGATTATGCATATCTACGAGATTTTGCTTGAACTGATAATTCAAATAGCATTGAAACTGTGAAGTAATACAAAGGTAAAGGTAAGAATATTATCACAAAATTATGTCACATAATTTATGCGACATTAGTTTGATAATACTTGGGAGTATACTCAACTTGGCTTTATGCTCATGCAAAATCTCTGGTGGATAGTAAGATAATTACAAAGGTAAAACTTATGATAGGAATAGGAACGATCCTATTAAATTTAAAAGTTAATAGAACACAGAATTAGACCTGTGAATAAAGTAGTGGTAACCATAAGCTCTTGTAGAAGAGTATGATAGTCATAGTTTCCACACTCAAAGTTTTTTACTGTTCATAAGATAATAGGCTATAAGTATCTTATAGAGATAATTTAAGGGACAATAAATGTACAGGTAAGACAAAACACTATTGCAAAAATATTGTCAAAAACAATGTTTATAAGTATTCCAAATTACCTAGACTAAAGTAGAAATACTTGTAACTGAGATTCTAGTGTTAGAGTTGCAATTATGTTGTACTGTCGTTACTTATTTCCAAGCTTGTTTACTTGAACAACTGATGAACATCAAATGATTTTACCTTACTGGAGCTGTCTAGTGTTTAGCAGCTTATTGTTCTAAGCTTTTTAATTTGCAAACAAAATACTGCTAACACTAAAAGATATTTTAAAAATATACTCGATCATTCATACCTGTAAAAACCTGTAAGAAACAATATTCATCTACATTAGCACGATTGCTAAGTAAGCCCCATATTCGAAAGAAGATTCCACCTACTGACATAAAAGAACTAATCAGTAAACTGAAGCAAATAGCATACAAAAAGAGTTTAATTCTTGCTACGAAAAATAAACGGTTAAGTTATTTTAGAATTTAGTGAAACCAATTACATAATTGTTTCTTTATGCCAACTGTTAGCTGCAAGTAAAACCACAGGTTATAGCATTTATTGTTAACTCAAAATTTTTATTTTTTTGTGAAATTTTGGGGTTATGACAATATCGATGTTTTTGGCTCACTGCATCAATATTGGATTGGTTGAGATTCGAATGGTACTTTGGTTATCACAATAGATGACTGTAGAAGTCTCTGACTCGTTCCCAAACTCTCCAAGTATTCCTTGCAACCACAAACATTGAGTAGCTACATTCACAGCTCCTATGTACTCTTCCTCTATAAATTAAAGTGAAATTTCACTTTGTTTCTTACTTGACTAGTTGATTTGTCCATATGCAAGCATAAACACATATCCAGTAGTTGATTTCCTATCGGTGTTATCACCTTCCCAATCAGAGTCACTAAAACCAACTTGTTAGTGATTGAGCAAAATATGAAGAAACTTGAACTTTAAAACTTTAATCCACAATAACAGTGCATATAAATCTCATCAATAATCCAAAGACATAAATCTAACCATAGAACAAAGGATATAACCTAGGAAAACCCTCTACTAATTCAGAGGATAAAAAACCCAAAAAACGATCTTAGAGTATGATTGATAAGTAGCATAGAATGACTAAAACACAATAACATATTGATTTCACCGAGAGCACCAGAGAGAGGAGATCAAAATGGAACACCGTATATAACTTTCCAAGTGCATAGCACTTTAATAACAAGTCAAATTAGGTTTTACAACAAAAATAGAATGGTTTCATGTATCGACAAGTTGTTAACACTTAGAACAGTGATCCATATTCAATCATGCGCCCCCCATTGATCTGGTGCCAAGTTGACACTCCATAATTATCTCCCACAAGAAGATATGTGCCTTCCACTAATTACTAACTTTAACTGAGTTGTTAAATAAGTGTATTTATTTGAATTGAATGGAACCACATGCAACTAAATGGAACTGAGTGTAACTGTATTTAAATGAGTGTAACTGAACTGAACTGAATGTAACTGAATATAAATTAATGTAATTGAATAGTAACTGAATGTAATTGAACAGAACTAAATGTAGCTGAACAGAACTGAATGTAACTGAACATAACTAAATTCTTCTCCATTAGTGTTTATTTCGAACAATCACTTGCATAAATTAAGGAGTTGATCCTTAATTAACTGAACTTGTTTACCATAACTAATACTTAACTAATATTTAATCAATTCGAGTTGACTTGGTGGAAACATATGCAATTCGAATTATCTCTCTATCTCTGTGCTTATATTAAATATCTCAGCATGGTCCATATGTGTTTTCATTAAATAATCATCTTTATCATATCATACTCATAAGATCATTTCCAAACCTATGATCATATGTGTTTCCCTAGGTCATATAGTCACATGCTAAAGTAAATCACTCTAGGGGTATCTAATCCCTAAAGGAGACTTGCAGCACCTATTGACCATGACTAGCCATACATTAGATAGTATATCTAATTTACAAAGTAAAGTACACCACCTCACAACATGAGGATATTTGTAGAAATTTATATTAGTCACAAGTCTACTGTCTTGATATTACTCACAAGACTCAGCTTCATATTACTCACAAGCTTTATTGACTTGATATTACTCACAAGTCTATTGTCTTGATATTACTCACAAGACTCAGCTTTATATTACTCACAAGATTTACAACATCACCACCTCAATCATATGAGGATATCAGTGTAGGACTTGATATTACTCACAAGTCAGTTGTCTTGATATTATTAACAAGACTTAGCTCGATATTACTCACAATATTTACAACATCACCACCTCAATCATATGAGGATATTTGTAGGACTTGATATTACTCACAAGTCTACTATCTTGATATTATTCACAAGACTCGGCTTTGATATTACTCACAATATTTACAGCATCACCACCTCAATCATATGGGTATATTTGTAGGACTTGATATTAATCACAAGTCTATTGCCTTGATATTACTCACAAGACTGGAGACTGACTCCTGATGTTGTAATATCAACACTCCCTCTCAGCAAGGGAGACATTCTCTATCATACCAAGCTTATCTCGGAAGTGTTTAAACTTTGTTAAAAATAGAGGCTTGTCAAAAATTTGCAATCTTCTCATCATTACCTATGTACTGGAACTTATGACCATGACTTCAATGAATTAAAACTTCATCTCGAATGTGTTTTGTCATAAAACACATGTAGGTTTTTTGAGAAAGCTTGAATATTAACACCTAATGACTGTAAGCTCAAGTCTTTCACCCAACTAGTATGTAGCTTCCCAAGCTACACTACTCCTCAGCATGTAGTACTATCTGCAAAACACGTTTTTCTTCTATAGTACTCTCAGACATACATCTTTCTTCTGTAGTACTAGCCTCAAATTACATCACTTATCTCAGGCTAAAACATGGCTGGATAACACAATCAAATAATAGGTCTTCCATGTATCAAATACAATAAAGAGCCTATTCTAATGTACCTCAAAGGTACTCAAACATATGCCTAGTAGTAAGTATAAAATACAACATGTCTGCTCAAAGACCAACCAGCTATTTACACAAAGTAGCATCTTCTGGATCCAATCTAGAATAAAGTTTCTCTAAACTAGAAACCATGGATTTTTTAAATCCATCACATACAACATTATACAACAAATGTGTAATAACATGTAGAAATAAAGACTTATTTTTTCTTTAACTCTTCAACATTTATTGAATTCTTGAATCTTTTGTTATCTGGAGAAGTTCTTTGTGAGCATGCCATTCTCTGTGATGTTCTTCAAGTCATGATCACTTTCTCAGTAATCCTTCTCTTTATATTTGTAGCACCCCAACTACCTCTCCGAGAGGTTTTAACTATTCTCTAACAGTCCAAACTATAATTAGTCTCTAAGACTTTTGACCATGTCTCTTCTCGTGTTGATTCTCTCCAAAATCTATCATATCCTTCGTTGCTTAAGTCATGTATGATGTCTAACTGGTGTGGAATTTATATGTTCCGCCTATGAAGACACATCAACACTCCCTCTTCAACTAGAGGATATCTTATGTTCTATACCAAGCTTATCTCGAAAAGAGTCTTAGTAAGAATGTTGGCAATGTTGCTCATCTATGGATATGTACCATGTCTTGAATATAGCTGACTAGAAACCTCAAAATATTTACTTCTTTTCAACATGCTCTATATAGAGTAATACCTGTGATCTTCCTTGATCACCATATTAGTCATATTTCATATATATTTAAAACTCTATTTCATTGATCAAGACATCTGAGCCCACATACACTTGTACCAATTAGGTACCACAACGCATGCTTTGCACATTTCTATGTACAAATTGCAAATCACATAACAGATCCTGGGACCTGTGACTAACCAACTAAATCTTCAACTGACTTGAAATCCTCCAAATATGAAATAATAATATGAAGTTTCATATTTACCTTCATATGTCTGGCCATGGATTTGTAGTCCATCATCCTGAAACTCTTCAGGCTCTTTTACTACACATTTTCCTTAACCGAGGAAAATATTTGTCTGGTGACTACCACAACACTAATCATAATAATCATAAAAATATTATTTAATATAGTTATCACCTTCGTTTTGAAGATTTGCATCATGCATATCTCCTTTTTACAGGAGGTACATCAACTAGTTATATTGGTTCTTCAATAGCTAGTGAGACCAGCAACTACCTCTCACCATGTAAATGTGAGAATCATAATCTGGGTTCTCCATCACGGATATTTATGCTCATCTATATATGAAGCTCTTATTTGACACATGAATTTAAATAAGATATAATATATTTAGGAGTCTTTACATCTATCATAATATAATTAAGCCATCTATTTTGTCTACTTCCCAAGAGACATAGGAAACTCCCGAATTTTTCTCTTTCAGGATCAACCATCAAAATGACTCCGCATTCATGTCCTTATTTACTTGTAGGTAAGGGCATATTAATTTTCCCTACAAGACAAATTATTCTAATGGTTAGAACCATTTCATACTCATGAATTTTATTAACATAAAATACTCTCAATATACTGATAATGATTTGCATAGTTATGTACAGATATTGACTAACTGATTTATCATAACCCCTTATAATCTTATGTACTGATATGCAGCCCTATATCAGTCCTATATCAGTCCAAAAAAATCATTTATGAAAGAAATATACAGCCCCTTTTTCATATCTCATGAGGTAAGCATGAAGCCCTCTATCTAACCACTCATGTAGTCTTGTGTTCACACTTTATGAAACAATCATGCTGCCATAAATTTCATGTCATATGAATGATGTTTTCAACCTTATATCAGTCTTTATATCATCTCACAAAATCTGGACTCATGAGATTGATAACATTCCAATTAAGATAGGAACAACAATGTATATGATAAACACAATTCCAAGTCCAGGAATACAGATTGTAATAAAACAAAATCTGATTTTATAAAACATATGATAATTAAATAATCATGCAGCCCAACATTCATCAATCATGCCCAACTATCATATTTCATGAATCGATCATGCAACTCGATATTTATGAAACAAGCATGCAACTCTATATTCATATCTTTATGAAACAAACATACATCCTCTATATTAATATTTTATAAAATAATCATGCATGCTCTATATTTATATTTTATAAAATAATTATGCATGCTCTATATTCATATATTATGAACAATCATGCATCCTCTATATTCATATTTTATAAAATAATCATGCATGCTCTATATTCATATCTTATGAACAATCATGCATCTTCTATATCACTGTAATGAAAACATTCAAAATCATATAGATATAAATAGCATATAATAATAAAAAATGGGTACTTATCTTTTTATTGCTTTGCATGCTCCCTCTTGATCTTTGTTTCATTGTGGAGATTACTGTAGTCCCTCGGTCTTGATCTCTTTGCAAGTTTGAGTGCATGCAGGAGGTAGAAAATCTCTACATAGAGAAACTGGATCCCATGCAACCCAAAGTGAATGTTCTTCTTTTAAAGAAAATGTCTTCCAACAATCATTCTCTTATTTGGATGAGATATCAACTCTATGAGACTCTCATTATAATGATAATATCCAAATTACAACTCGTGGGGTTGTTCCATCAATTAGTCCACTTTGGAAAATGACCATAACATGAATTCTTAGAATTTCATCTACAAATACCTGATCGTATCTCTAAAAAATTTGCAATTTTTTTAAATATTCTCATGATTAAGCTAAAACGTCCCATTTCGGAAGTGGGTTTTCAACCGTTCTTTCTGATTCCTCACGGATTGATCAGAACTTCTCCACAAAATTTGTCTCCTGAAAAGTGACGAAAATGGTGCATATTGACTTGCTCTTTAATTCGCCATGCATAAAGAGTCCTCACTCACTAAGGTCAAGTAAACATCTAGATCATTCTCCTCAAGAATTATTCACATTCTTTCCTTCAATTTGGAAGTATCTTCAAATTGGTCTTCTGGTTGGATGGAGATTGATGTCATGGCTCCAAGATCTTTCCTCAATACTTCTCAAGATCACATAGGCTTTAGTTGCTTGCACAAACTAAGCTCTTGCACGCCCTTTCTCTGATACCATGTTAGTAATTGAGAAAAACATGAATAAACTTGAACTTTGAAACTTTAATCCACAATAAAAGTGCATATAAATCTCATCAATAATCCAAAGACATAAATCAAACCATAGAACACAGGATATACCTTGGGAAAATCCTTTACTGATTTAGAGGATAAAAAACCCAGCAAATGATCTAAGAGTGTGATTAATAAGTAGTAGAGAATGATTACAACACAATAGCAGATTGCTTTCACCGAGAGCACCATAGAGAGGAGATAAAAATGGAACACTATATCTAACTTACCAAGTGCATATCACTTTAATAACAAGTAAAATTAGGTTTTATAACAAAAATAGAATGGTTGCATGTATTAGCAACTTGTTAACACCTAGAACACCGATCCATCTTCAATCATGCACGCCCCATTGATCGGGTGCCAATATGGAACTTCATAATTGCCTCCCACAGGAAGATATGTGCCTTCCACTAATTAACTAACTCTAACTAAGTTGTTAAATGAGTGTACTGATTTGAACTGAATGGAACTACATGCAACTGAATGGAACCGAGTGTAACTGAATAGAACTGAAAGTAACTGAACAGTAACTGAATGTAACTGAACAAAACTAAATGTAACTTAACAATAATTGAATGTAACTGAATATAACTGAATGTAATTGAATGTAACTTAACAATAACTAAATGTAACTAAACAAAACTGAATGCTTCTCCATCAACGTTTATTTCCAACAATCACTTGCATAAATTAAGGAGTTCATTCCTTAATAACTGAACTTGTTTACCATAAATAATACTCAACTGATATCTAGTCAATTCGAGTTTACTTGGTGGAAACATATGCAATTCGAATTCTCTCTCTATCTTTGTGCTTATATTAAATGTCTTTGCATGGTCCATATGTGTTTTCATTAAATAATCATCTTTATCATATCATACTCATAAGATCATTTTCAAACCTATGATCATATGTATTGCCCCGAGTCATATAGTCACATGCATAAGTAAATCACTCTAGGGGTAGCTAATCCCTAAAGGAGACTTATAGCACATGTTGGCCATGACTAGCCATACATCATATAGTATATCTACTTCACATAGTAAAGTACACCACCTCACAACATGAGGATATTTGCAGAACTTGATATTACTCACAAGTCTACTTTGTTGATATTGCTCACAAGACTCGGCTTGATATTATTCACAATCTTTGCTGACTTGATATTACTCACAAGATTTGCTGACTTGATATTACTCACAAGCTTTACAACATCACCACCTCAATCATATGAGGATATTTGTAGGACTTGATATTACTCATAAGTCTACAATCTTGATATTATTCACAAGACTCATCTTGATATTACTCACAATCTTTACAACATCACCACCTTAATCATATGAGGATCTTTGTAGGACTTGATATTACTCACAATTCTATTGTCTTGATATTATTTACAAGACTTGGCTTGATATTAGTCATAAGTTTTACAACATCACCACCTCAACCATATGAGGATATTTGTAGGAATTGATATTACTCACAATTCTACTGTCTTGATACTACTCACAAGACTGGAGAATGATCCATGATGCTGTAATCTCATCTTAAAATAGACATTTGGATCAGACTTGCATCGACAATAGTTTAGTGACAGCAAAAAGCCATCAATCTTGGCATACCAAGCTTTGGGAGCTTGTTTTATCCCATACAATGATTTCTTCAACCTGCACACAAGAGATGGATTAGTTGCAATACCTTCTAGATGCTGCATATATATTTCTTCTTTCATATCACCATGTAGGAAAGCACTCTTTACATCCATGTGATGTACATCCCACTGCTTGGAAGCTGCAATGGCCAAAACTAGTCTTATGGAGTCCATCTTTGCAACGGGTGCAAAGGTATCATTGTAGTCAATGCATTGGACTTGAGAGAATCCCTTGGCCACTAAAATTGCCTTATATTTTAGACGAGAACCATCAACAACAAATTTAGTTTTGAAAACCCACTTACAGTTGACTAGCTTTCTCCTCGGGGGGTGAATGACTAGATCCCATGTTTCATTATTTTGGAGAGAATGTAATTACTCCTTCATGGATGTTTGCCATCTTGGGTCTTCACATGCATATTCATATGTCTGTGCATCATATTTTGCCATTATAAAACACTTATCATCAAATAAAGAGTCATTGACAAAAAGGCACTCTCGAATTGAGATCTAGTCCTCCTAGAATCTCTAGGATTCCTAGTTAGTTCCCCAGCTAGTTGGATGGTATATGTTTCCCACTTTAGACTCATGGGTTTTTTTGTATATTCAATTAAATCATCATTAGCAGATATATCAGAATCATAAAATTCATTAGTTCCTTCACTTACAACCAAAGATGGAGGAGGTGAGGAGGACTCTCCAATTTATGTTGCTACCATAGGCTCTTCTTCGAACTGAACAATCATTTCAATGAATGATTTTTGAGTGATCATGTTAATCAGCTTGTACCCTTTGGAATCTTCAGAATACCCAACAAATAGGAACTCTTGGAATTGAGGTTCCAAAGCCCTCCTTTTATCTAGTGGAATTCTATCCCATGCTCTTGAGCCAAAAATCCTGAAATGAGACACATCCGGTTTGTGTCCACTCCAAGATTCGAAAGGATTAACTCCATCAATATTCTTATGAGGAACCCTATTTTGGATGTAGGATTCATAGTTTATAGCTTTAGCGCAAAACTTTGGTGGAAAATTCTTGGACTCCAACATACAAAAAGACATCTCCTCGAGGCTTTTATTCTTCCTCTCAGCCACACCAGTCTGCTGAGGTGTGTAGGGAATAGAGTGCTACATATGGATACCCGCATATTCACAATAATTAATGAACTCAGAATTAACATATTCAGCCCCATTATCATATCCGAGGATCTTGAGTTTCCTCCCAGACTGGTTCTCAACCAAGGCCTTAAAATCCTTGAAGTGGTAAAAAACTTCAGACTTGAGTTTAAGGAAGTAAACCCAATAGTACCTCGAAAATTCATGTATGAAGGTAAGGACATAGTTGGATTGACTAATGGACATATGATGGAAGGGACCAAAAATTTCACTATGTATGATCTCAAGAGGTGCTGAGGTTCACTCATGACTGACTCTCTTATACTTATGCTCTAGATGTTTTCCTAGAATGCAACCCTGACAGATTCCTTTGGAAAATTTATCTTTGGAAATCCTAAAACCATATATTTTTCACACAAATATGAGAGGTATTTATAGTTTAGATGACCAAACCTATCATGCCAAAATTTTCTTGCTTCATTGGCATGGGGGAGGAGAGCAGAGGGGTTAGAGAAAGACATGAAGTGTGAGAACCTATATACTTTTGAACTATGATCCACAAAACCTTTCGTAATGAATCTACCATTAGCAATATCAAAGATTTCAACTTCATTAGGAGAGAAAACAACCTTCTTAGGAGACCCAATGTGGGTCATCTGGTAGACTGACAAGAGATTAGCAGCAATACTTGGGACATACAAAACATTATTAAAGGAACCATGGTCAAAATCAATTCTACCTTTACCCTTACTTTCAGTTTCTGAGTTATCTCCCAACAAAATATTAGGACCCTTCGAATCATCAAGAGATGAGAAGGATTCCTTTGATGAAACCATGTGCCTAGAAGCTCCATAATCAAGATAAAGGAAGGATATTTTACAGTGCTTTCAACTAGGGCATGTAGTCTCCCTTGGTCTTTGAAATTGGATCCTCCTTCCTTCTTGTTTGAGCCACTGAGTGATATTTTTTTCTTCTCTAGGATTTGAGTGAGCATATCTATCTGCTTCTTCATTCAAGAGATCTCAGGATGAAATCCCTTACCACATTGTGCGTACTTGCTACCTTCACCTTTACCTTTATTCTTTTGAAATTTCTTCTTCTTGGAGTTTGAGGACACCTCTTGAGACTTGGACTTGTATCATTTTTTTATCTATAGCCTTCTTAGCCTTCTTCTTATCTTTATAATTCACCTTGAAATATCCAGCAACCAAAGCTTGATCTTTGGAAGGTTTGATGGTGCCCATCAAGATCAATTTGTCTTGATCTTGAGTCAAGGATTCCATGAAATATGCCAATGAAGGCATCTTCCAATTTCGAGCTGTCAACTTAGAGGGATGGAAAGTCAAAACAAATACTGAGTAATTAGGGCCAAGCTTTGAAAGGATGGCCAATATTAGTTTTTCATCCTATTTGTCAATGCCACATTGTTTTAGTTGCAAAGCAAGTGATTTGAATTTTGAGAAGTAGACTTGCAAGGATTTAAAGATGCTTGGACTCAGTGCTATCATCTCGTTCTCCAATTGGTAACCTCTCATATTATATGTATTCCCAAACAAATATTGAATTTTCTCCCATACTTCATTCGAGGATGTAAGACCATCAAGATGAATGATAGAAGGTCTTTGGAAATGCCGAGACATAAGAGACCATACACCTCATCTCTCCTATTATTCCATTTGATCTTCTTTGATGATCCGGTGGATTATTCATCTTCAAAATTACACTGATCCAACAGGGTACAATAGCTATTAATCTATGGTTCAAGAACATAACATATGCTAAACATAGTGCGCGACTAGCCTTAAGGGCCGCGCGGTCCGACATAACATCGCGCAGCTTGTATAGGCCACGCAGCTTGCATGGGCCGCGCAGCTTGCGCAGTATGGGCAGCGCAGTTTGTGCACCGTCAGGAGGTGATCTAAAATGGTTTGTGGCAAAGCCCGTGCGGTCACATATGCTGCGAAGTTTGTGGATGCTGCGACATTGGTCATATGCTGCGATGCTGCGACGTTTGTGGATGTTGCAACTTTTGTGGATGTTGCGATGCTGCGACATTGGTCATATGCTACAATGCTGCGACGTTTGTAGATGCTACGATGTTTGTGGATGCTGCAATGTTGCGACATTGGTCATATGCTGCGATGATGTGACGTTTGTGGATGCTGCGATGCTGCGACGTTTGTGGATGCTGTGATGCTGCGACATTGGTTATATGCTGAGTTGTTGCGACATAGATATCACGTTTGCTGCGACCTGTATATATTGGTTGCTGCGAAGTTGGTGGTGACATCAAATGGTTACGTTACATGTGGCATAGGCCGGTTGCAGGTTATTGCAATGTGTTGTGAGTTAACACATATGCGTGGAGTTAGTTGCAACGTTTCGGGGATAGGGAACGTCGTGGTAACATAACGCTTGTGCAGCGATTTGGAGGGATTGCATGGTTCAGTTTAGCGTATGGTTGTAACGATAATAAAGAAGATAATAGCTATGATGATAAAGACGAGTCGAACCCGTTACTTATCCAAAAAAACGTTAAATAGAGGATCTCTGGCCACATTAGAAGGGGATGGAGGAAGAGATTCAGATTGTGTTAGAGCGTAGGGCTTCGTTTTTCTGTTATGAGAAACTTGGGGATTTGTTGTGAAGTGCGCAGACGCTGTTCTTTTGAAGTCGACATTCTCTATTATAATTTAGCTTTCTTTGCCTTTCGAGGGCTAATTGTAATTTTCAGAAGAGAGGTCTTAAAGACTTTGTACAGCATACTATTTACAGTTGCTGAAGTTGATTCCAGAACCATTTTTGTACCATCTTAAAAAGATTAATTGGATCGGTACCCATTGGAGAGGGACCCAGAGACGTAGCCCAGTGGAGGGGGGTGAACTCCGTTATCAACTTCTGTTTTGTGGCTCTCTATTTCAGTGTTTCTCATTTCTATTTCAGTTTTGATGTTTCATTTCCTGTTTAGTTTGTTTTTATATCAGATTTCATCATTTGAATAACTGTGAAAGCTATTTGATGAATTCAACAAACTGATTAACACATTCTTTAAATAAACTTTTAATGCACATAAGTTGAGGTCCGACAGATCATATTATGGTATCAGAGAAGGTTAACTACTGGTGCAAGTTTGTGAATGCTTACCAGGTCTAGGTTAAAGCGTGGTGAAGGAGAATTAATCGAAGGAGATCCTGAGATTGGCTTGAGGAGAACATTTTCAAGAACCATGTCTTCTCCACGAGGGGAAGAAGAAGGACATACAGAACGGGAAAAACCTGTTATTTCTGAAACTAAGTTTTTGGAGGCTTTTATGAGCATGAAATCCATGATGGAAATTCTACTCGATGAGCGAGCAGAAAGGAAGAAGAAAAAAGAAGGATCTTCATCCAAAGATGCAGAAGTGAAGAAGGAAGAAAAGGGTAAAGGAGTAGGAGGTGATGGTGATCCTCCTGAAACTAATCAAACTTTCTCTTCTTCTCATACTTCTCATTAAAATAATGCAAGTCCTATTATGCCTTATTTCAAATTGGATGTGAAATTTGAATTGTCAATTTATAATGGAGATTTAGATGCTGAAAAGTTAGACAATTGGATCAAGCAGCTTGAAGTATATGGTGCAAGGCATTAATGATGACCCTTCCAGGATTCAATTGGCCACTTTGAGGATGAGTGGTATGGCTCTTACTTGGTGGGAGAGCAAGATTCAGCAAGATCTTCGAACGAATGGTAAAATTATTTCAGTTTGGAATGAATTCATTGAAGTATTAAGGAAGCAATTTTATCCTTTAGGACATATTCAACAATTAACCATGAGTTGGAAAATGTTTAGACAAGCTAAAGGACAAATCATTCAAGATTATACTCATGAATTCAGAAAGAGGGCTATTGCATTGAATGTTTCATTAGATACATAGGAAACTCTTCTTAAGTACATTGGTGGCATGCATTCTTATTTGAAGCATACTTTGTTGATGTTTAACCCCAGTAATTTGGATGATGTATGTGTTCAAGCTACACATTTAGAAGCCAGGGGTAAGCATGCTAATGATACTTTTATGAAGAAATCCTTTAAATTTGACAGCAAGTCGAAAGGTAAAGATCAGGGGAAAAAGAAGATGGCTACTGTTAAGAAAGAGGGTGAAAAGCCTACATGTTCGCATTATCAGAAGGGACATGATGTCTCTAAGTGTTGGAAACTTCATCTGGAGTTAAGGCCAAAGAAGTACGGAGGAAACAAAGATAAAGGAAAAGCAAAAGCTACTGCAGCGGTTATTCAAGACTTGGGATCCGACTCAGGTGATGAAACAAAGGTTACAGCTGTTGGAATCCAGGGTAAGAATAAAAGTATCTCACTTCCCATTGATGCAAAATCAAGTTCTAGTGCAAGTACAAATATTCCATCTACTTCTAAGAAAAATGATAAAAATAGAAGTGCACTGTTTCATGTTCGTGTCATTGCAAATCACACAAAGATTGATACATTGTTTGATAGTGGTTCACAAGTAAATCTGATATCAAAAGAAGTGGTTAAGAAATTGCATTTAGTTACTATGCCTCATGAAAAACCCTATCCTCTTGGTTGGGTTACTAATGATACATGATTGCAAGTTACAAAGAAATGTGTTTTGAAATTTGCAATCACTGAAAAGTTTCTGGATGAGGTAGAACTAGATGTAGTACCCCTTGACATTTGTGGAATAGTACTTGGGAGTCCATATTTGTATGACCGGAAAGCAGTATTTTATAGAGAGCTGAATAAGTATCATCGTTTTAAAGATGGTGTGGAATATATTGTACAATCACATAAGATAAGAACAAACCTAGCAATAGTTTCTGCAGGACAAATGAAGAGGCTGGTAAATGCTAGTAAGAATTTTGTGTTAATGATGGTTAAGATGAAAAATGATGAGATCTATAAATATTTTGAGGGATGTGATCCTAAACATAAATCTGAACTGATTGAAATTATTTCTGACTATGATGATTTGTTTCAAGATCCGAAAGGGTTGCCACCAAAGAGAGAGATTCATCATGAGATACATTTGCAGCAGGATGTGCCACTCCCGAACATAGCCATGTACTGGATGTCTGTAATGTAGAATGAGGAAATCAAGAAGCAGGTCCAAGAGCTGATTGAGAAGGGGGTCATCTGGCCAAGTAATTCTCCTTCTGGCTCTCCTATAGTCTTGGTTCCGAAGAAGGATGGGTCTTGGAGGATGTGCATTGACTATAGGGCCCTTAACAAAATCACCATTAAAAATAGGTATCCTCTTCCTCGCATTGATGATTTGCTTGATCAGTTGAAACATGCAACTTACTTTACAAAATTAGATCTGCGTAGTGGGTATCATCAAATCCAGGTTGCTGAAAATGATGCCTGGAAAACAACGTTTAAAACAAAACAAGGTTTGTATGAATGGCTTGTGATGCCTTTCAGACTCTGTAATGCACCTACTACTTTCATGCGGGTCATGAATGATGTCTTTCGTCCATTCATTGATGATTTTGTAATTGTATATCTGGATGATATCCTAGTGTTTAGCAAAACCTGGGAAGAGCATATTGTACATGTGAAAAAAGTTTTAGGTGTACTGAGGAAGGAGAAGCTTTCTGTAAAAATGTCTAAATGTGAGTTTGCTAAAACTTCTTTAGTATATCTGGGCCATATTATTGGTGGAGGCCACCTGTGAGTGGACCTAGCCAAGGTTGTTGTCATTATAAGCTGGCCATGGCCTAACACTGTTACTGAAATCAGAAGTTTTTTGGGTGTGGTTCAGTATTAAAGGAAATTCATTTCTGGATTTTCTTCCATTGCTGCTCCATTACATGCGTTGACAAGCGTCAAAGAGATTTTCCAGTGGGGAGGCAAGCATCAGAGAGCCTTCGACACTTTGAAGGAAAGGATTAGCACAGCACCAGTTTTGACGTTGCCAGATTTGCAGCAGCCATTTGAGATTGAGACCAATGCCAGCGGGTTTGCCATGGGAGCCGTTTTGATGCAAGGGAGGAAGCCAGTCTGTTACCATTCAGAAACGTTCTCTACTGCGGTAAGTAACTATCCGACTTATGACAAAGAATTGTATGCTTTACTACAGAGTGTGAAGAAGTGGAAACATTATATAATGGGAAAAGAAACAGTCATACATACTGATCACCAACCACTTCAATATTTACAATCTCAAACTAAAATACAACAAAGTAGGCATCTAATATGGATGGGATTCTTACAACAATTTCATCTCGTAATTAAGTACAAAAAGGGAATTCATAATAAGGTAGCAGACATGTTATCAAGGCCTCCTACAAATGCTTCAATCATTCTTCAAAACAGTTCATTAACACATGAAAGTTACATTGAACAATATGTAGAAGATAAAGATTTTAAGAAAGTATATGCATCACTAATACATGGTAAACAGGAAGAGAACTATTATGTGCATAATCAACTCTTGTATCATCTTGGTAAACTTTGTATTCCAGAAAAAGAGAGAGTGCATGTGATTCAAGAAGCACATAGTTCATTGATTGCAGGACATTTTGGTGTAAGTAAAACATTGTCTGTATTGCAAAATCATTGTTATTGGCCTCAAATGCAAGAAACTGTAGCTAAATATATACGAGGATGTGTTATGTGTGCAACAAGTAAGCCTAGCAATAGGAAATTGGGTTTGTACACACCTCTTCTAGTTTCTTCTCGTCCTTGGGAAATTATT
This sequence comes from Pseudotsuga menziesii, assembly GCA_001517045.1. NCBI lineage: Eukaryota > Viridiplantae > Streptophyta > Pinopsida > Pinales > Pinaceae > Pseudotsuga > Pseudotsuga menziesii. The sequence continues at coordinate 80,066 of LPNX010792728.1, read as the reverse complement.
TCTATGGACTTTGTAGGAGGACTACCTATGTCTAGAAAAGGTCATGATTATCTATATGTTGTTGTGGACAGATTCAGCAATATGTGTATCTTAATGCCATGTAACAAACAAATCACTGCTGAACAAACAGCTCATCTATTCTTTCAGAATGTTTGGGTAAATTTTGGGCTACCCATGTCTATTGTATCTGATCGGGATTCCGGGTTCTTGGGAGAATTATGGTCAACTTTATGGGATCTTATGGATACCGAACTTAAGAAAAGTATAGCTTTTCATCCACAAACTGATGGGAAAACAAAGGTAGTGAACAGAACAGTGGTTCAGCTGCTCAGAGGATATTGTAGTAAACATCCTAAACTTTGGGATGAGCAGTTGCAGTATATACAGCATGCTTACAATCATGCAGTTCATTCTTCCACGAAAATATCTCCTTTTGAAACTTGTTTTGGTTATCTGCCAAAAACACTGATGGAATTCTCTTTTGGAAAAGATGCAGTGGATGGACATCATGATGCAGATAAAGCTCTAAGATTCATCTAGAGAATCCAAGCGGTGCAGCAGGCAGTTTAGGAACAGTTGGAGAAAAGCCAGGCAAAGTACAAAGCCAGGCATGATAAGCATCGTGTTGATCATCAATTCCAGGTTGGTGATAGAGTTTGGTTACATATCACCAAAGAAAGAATGAAAGGTGAAGGTAAAAAGCTTAAGCCTATCTGGTATGGTCCTTTTGAGATCTTGGAAAAGATCGGTACAAATGCCTTTCACTTGAATTTACCTCCATACATGCAAATCTATTCAGTTGTCAATGTTGAGAATCTTAAATTGTATGAGCCTCCTATGATCATGGATGAGGAAACTAACATACATATTCCTTTAGTTGATGATATGGCACCTGAATACATGAAAGAGTTGCAGGATGATGTTATTCTTGACATAAATATAAGGAATTCACGAAGGGGGAATGTTGAGTACCTTCACATGGGGCTTAAAGGCATTCATCCTAGCAAGGCAAGATGGATGGAGATTGGAAAAGTGAGGGAGTTGTACCCTCACTTACTTACAGAGTGACTTAGGCTTTTGGTGGTCCAAAAGCTCTCTAATGGGGAGGAATGATCCAGTGGATTATTCATCTTCAAAATTACACTGATCCAATAGGGTACAATAGCTATTAATATATGGTTCAAGAACATAACATATGCTAAACATACTGCACGACTAGCCTTAAGGGCCATGCAGTCTGACATAACATCGCGCAGCTTGTATGGACCGTGCATCTTGCATGGGTCACGTAGCTTGCGCAGTATGGGCCACGCAGTTTGTGCACCGTCAGGAGGTGATCTAAATTGGTTTGTGGCAAAGCCCGTGCGGTCACATATGCTGCAACGTTTGTGGATGTTGCGACATTGGTCATATGCTGCGATGCTGCAACATTGGTCATATGCTGCGATGCTGCAACGTTTGTGGATGCTGCAACGTTTGTGGATGCTGCGATGCTACAACGTTTGTGGATGCTGTGACATTGGTCATATGCTGTGATGTTACGACGTTTGTGGATGCTGCGACGTTTGTGGATGCTGCGACATTGGTCATATGCTGCGACGTTTGTGGATGCTGCAATGCTACGATGTTTGTGGATGCTGCGATGCTGCGACATTGGTTATATGCTGAGTTGCTGCAACATAGATATCACGTTTGCTGCGACCTGTATATATCGGTTGCTGCGAAGTTCGTGGTGACATCAAACGGTTACGTTACATGTGGCATAGCCTGATTGTAAGTTATTGCAACGTGTTGTGAGTTAACACATATGTGTGGAGTTAGTTGCAATGTTTTGGGGATATGGAATGTCGTGGTAACATAACGCTTGTGCATCGATTTGGTGGGATTGCATGGTTCAGTTTAGCGTACGGTTGTAACGATAATAAAGAAGATAACAGCTGTGATGATAAAGACGAGTTGAACCCGTTACTTATCCAAAAAAATGTTAAATAGAGGATCTCTGGCCACATTAGAAGGGGACAGAGGAAGAGATTCAGATTGTGTTAGAGCGCAGGGCTTCGTTTTTCTGTTATGAGAAACTTGGGGAGTTGCTGTGAAGTGTGCAGACGCTGTTCTTTTGAAGTCGACATTCTCTGTTATAATTTAGCTTTCTTTGCCTTTCGAGGGGTAATTGTAATTTTTAGAAGAGAGGTCTTAAAGAATTTGTACAGCATTCTGTTTACAGTTGCTGAAGTTGATTCCAGAACCATTTTTGTACCATCTTAAAAATATTAATTGGATCGGTACCCATTGGAGAGGGACCTGGATATGTAGCCCAATGGAGGGGGGTGAACTCCGTTATCAACTTCTGTTTTGTGGCTCTCTGTTTCAGTGTTTCTCATTTCTCTTTCAGTTTTGCTGTTTCATTTCCTGTTTAGTTTGCTGTTATATCAGATTTCAGCATTTGAATAACTGTTAAAGCTATTTGATGAATTCAGCAAACTGATTAACGCATTCTTTAAATTAACTTTTAATGCACATAAGTTGAGTTCCGACAGATCATTTGATGCTGCATTAGGCTCAGATTTAGTTTCCATGGTCACTTTGAAGATACCTTTACTCCTCATTAGAATCTCCATCCTTTCCTTCCATTCGAACTAATTGAATGGAGTTAAGATGATTGGTTGAGATTGATCCATTCTTCGACAATTGCACCCTTTGACCAGACAGTCTATGTTCCCAGTAAGTGATGTCGACCCTGCAAAATAAAATTGAAGAGGAGAAGAATGGAGCTACTAAGTATTCTCTAATACCATGTGGAAATTTAGCCCAAGATTAGAACAATTGAACTCACAAAATTTCTTGAAAATATGCAAAAACCACTCAAGAAGGAGACTGAATATGTGATAATCCACAAACTGTTGATGATATTAATTTACACCAGCCATCATTAAATAGATGTAGGCTTCTCATACGGTAGATACAACAAGTATTCGAAATCATTAGGTTTTTATTCGAATTAGTACAAAAGCAGGCTTACTAAACTAGCCAAAATCCCACATAGGTGTATAAATCACTTTCCAAATCAGTCAAGATGCTCATGGTTTTGTTGAATGAGTGTGTACAGCTCATAAGTGATCAAAATTTTACTTTATCATGCTTTTAGATGAGGAAAATAAGGGAGTTGATTTGGTGCAAAAAACAAGGCAGTCTACCTTAAAACTAGCTTTAGCTTTCTCCTTAAAATTGTAGAAAAAGATGGAAACTATGGATAATGCAGTAATGCACAATTTCTATTCTAGGAAGACTGTGGGTTGGTAGAATATTATCCATTATCTTTATAACTCGCTCCATGAGGCAATTTTGGCAAGTTTGACCTCAAAAATGGAATTGAGTGCAAACTAGCTAGTGTAGGACCTAGGAATTTTTTTTTTTAACAGAAACTAAAAACAGAGATATATATAAAAGGGCTACGCACAGCCATTCGTTACAGGAGAGATGTCTTCAAAATTTTATGAACATCAAAAGAACTGCCAAGGAGGGCAAACCATGGGACTGTCCAAAAAACCCTGCTAACTAACTGCTCAAAACTGCTGAGAATTCTAGAGGGATAAACCCTTACAAACTGCTGGCATAAAAGGAGACAAAAATACATTAATACATAACTAGAGGGGACTGATTACTGAGTGCGTCTGTTGTTTCTAGGCTGGTCCACCGATTCCTCCTCCATGGGGAGAGCAGCTTCTGCGACTTCGCCGTTGATTTCACCATTAATTCTGCTGGTCTGATGCATTTCAATGAATCTTTGAAGATCCTCTTGGATCCTGTCTACTTTCCCATGTATTTCCTGGAGGCTGCTCTCGGTATCGTCTATGCAGGCGTCGTTGTTGCTTACTTGCTGGGAAGTATAGCTAACAGTGTCAGCCATTTTCTTTATCTCCTCGCTCATTGCTTTGGTATCCACAACATTGATGGCCAAGAGTTCATAGAGCCTGCGTAAATTCTTCTTGATATCCGCCCAATCTCCTCCTTGAGCCATGCTGGGCGCCTCAGACGAGATGGTCAAGCGGGCAAATAAATTGAGGGGGATACTGGCAGAATTGCCAGGATTTCTGCTGTGAATGACAACTGAGGGAAAAAAAGAGCTAAGCACCACAAGTTCTTTAAGCAGAGAAACGTTACCTAGCAGAAATGGGTCCTGCGTACCCTTAGCGCCAGCCACCCTGCTCTGTCTAGAGGCCGAGACCCGATCTCTTTCCGAAATGCTTTGCTCTGAAACACAAATCACTGAATGGTTTATTCCAGCTCCGGAAGAGAGAGCTGCGATGACAAGCAATTTTTTAATCACCGAACGCGAGAGTAGAAGGACCTGCCAAGGAAGGCCCTGAAGCCACCCTTCGCTAACACCCACGACAACCTGCTCGAGAAATCTCTGAGTTTCATGAAAACCAGCAAGTTCTGGAAGGGAGATCTGAGGCGGAATTCTGGACTCGGAGAGAAGAGGAGGGCAAAGAAAACCAAGAATCCAAACGTGCGAGGGGTAAATGCAATAAACCCAAGGCCAAGAAACCATTAAAACGAAGGCGACCGGATGAGGGGCGAATCGAGGAGGGATCCACGTGGCGATGAAGAGGGGACTGGGCGTTAAATGCTTGGAGCCGGCGAAGGACAGAGATAAAGGATAGGCGAGAGAGCAAGGGGGAGTGAAGATCGAAGGGAGGGGGAGGAATGAGGGGAGGGGTGAGACCATACCCAAGAAGACCAAGGTTAAATTCATGAGTTTAATCCTCCACAAACTTATAAAGGGGGCATTCCAAATTTCAATGATAAGATTAAGCCAATGGGAGATCTTGTGCTTCATTACGGAATGAATTTATAAGAGGGGGGATCCTCATCTTGATTAAAAACACCTTGCGGGAGGGAATCCCCGATATTGGCCATAGCATCAGCTGCACTATTGTTTGTCTGAAGAATATGCAAAGGCTCGAAGGAGTGATGCATGAGGGATTTAACTTTGTTATACAGGCGGCGGCATTTAATTGCTCCCGAGGGGTATCCATTAATCAACTTGGAGATGACATGTTTGGAGTCTCCAAATAAAAGAACCTTTCGATAGCTTTTAGCCTGAAGAATCTGAAGACCTTGCAGCAGAGCCAGCCATTCTGCTTCGTTTTTGGTCTTGTTCCCTAATCCCCAGGCAAAGGAATGTTATATGTTTCCACCGGGGTCTAGAAGGACCCCCCCCGCACCTGCCACCCCTGGATTGAATTTCAAGGCGCCATCAAAGAAGAAGGCAAAGGTATTCTTTTCCCTGAGCCCGCTCTGAAATTCTTTGCTGCAAATTCGTATCTCCCAAGGCTGCAATCTGTGAACTTTGGCTAGTCGATTAATGATATTGTTGGACTGAAGGGGGCTCATCTCTCTGAAGAAAACTTTACACCATGTGAGATAAGGCTCAGGAATGGATTCCTGAATAGGAAGAGTGATATTGCTAGAAGCGAATTTTTCTATAGTCATTCCTATGGTTTTGGCCACAATTCTTGCTGAGGTGGACTTTTGATCTTTAAAAATGATCCTGTTCCTGGCCAACCAAAGCTGCCAGCATAAATTTTTTGGGATGGAAGCCCAAAGACGACCCAGAATAGGTTTACTGCTTAACGAGCCTGGATAATAATTATTCCAATCTTTAAAGAGATGAGCTGCGTTGTCAGGGAAGCGCAGAGCCATACCTTGAGGGAGGACTGATCCCCACACAAGGAGAGAGATTTTGCAATGGAAGAATAAATGGGGCGTGCTCTCTTCTTCTGTATTGCATAAGGGGCATCGAGAGGGCCCATTTATGCCCCTTTTCCTTAAGTTTTCTGCTGTAAGAAGCTTGTTGTGACAGAGCAGCCAAATGAAGCTATTTACCTTAGGAATACAATCTGCTCTCCACACCTTCTTCCAAAGTCGATCAGCACCATCCCGCTCCCTGACAATTCTTTTGTAGCCTTATTTGACATTATATTTCCCTAAATCCCCCCAACCAAGACGGTCTTTCGCTGTAATTCTTGAAGGGGACATTCCATGGAGAGAGGTAAATAGAGAGTCAGCCGCTGCTTTCAACGGAGCAGGGGGGGAGAGCTCCTTCCATCCTGCCCAATTCCCTTGAGCGTCCCAAAGTGATAGATCGTGGAGGGTGGAAATTCCATGTTCGCTCGCCCATTCAGCAAGAGGAGGTTTCCCAGGCAAGGAAGAGCGCGGAGGATGTCCCAGAATTTTGCTTTTCCAAATATTAATCCGTTTCCCATTCCCCGGAATCCAGAAGCAATTGTCTTTGATTATGCTGAGGGAAGATTTGCAAAGTTTCCAAAGGGTGGTGCCATTTCCCTCCCAATCTATGTCCAGCATTTTTGACCTTGGTTTCCTGATGTACTTTCGCCTAATAACTTCCTTCCACCACTCTTTTTTCCCCGAGACTAATCTCCAGACCAACTTGGCTCCCATAGCTCTGCTCATTTGTTCTGGGTCCCTGATGCCGAGTCCACCTTGATTTCTGGCTTGCTTGACCATATCCCATTTTACCAAATGGAATTTTTTGGTCTCAGTTTTGCCTCGCTGCCATAAGAACTTCCTGATTTCTTTACATATGCTATTCATGACGATTTTGGGAGCAAGAACCATAGAGCTGGTATAAATGGGATAAGAGGATAGGATTGAGCGAATCAGAACAGTCTTCCCGGCTAGATTTAGCCATTTCGACCCCAGTGCCTGAGTTTTAGCTTTGATTTTTTGGATGATAGGGGTCCACATTGATGAGTTCAAAAGTTTTTTAGCAATGGGGATGCCCAAGTAAGTGAAATGGGTCCACATGGGATTGACTTTAATTTGCAGAGTCTAGGAGATACGGCTGAGGGTAGCTGCTGGGCTATTCCAACCATAGATTTGACATTTGCTCAGATTAATAGCACTTCCAGAGGATTGAAGGAAAAGATCAAGAGGGGAAAGAATATTCCTGGCGATTTGGATAGAGGCAATGCCCAACAGAATGGTGTCATCTGCAAAGAGGG
>LPNX010792728.1:61228-72803 GCA_001517045.1 Pseudotsuga menziesii | reverse complement strand
TGCTTGATGAAGGTGTCAGGAAACCCAAGTTTTTTGATAACCAGGATGATGAAGGCATGTCTTAATCTGTCAAAAGCGTTGGCCAGGTCCAGTTTGATGGCCATTCTTGGTTCCCCTCTTTTGTTACTAGAGTGAATGGCTTCTTGGACAAGGAGAATATTATCACTTATTTGCCTGCCTGAAATGAAGCCACCCTGGTTTGGGGAGATAAGACGAGGGATAATCTGCTTGAGTCTAAGGGACAGCACTTTGGAGAATATTTTGTACGAGGCGTTGCATAGAGAAATTGGACGGAATTTTTTGATGGAGGTGGGATTATGTTCCTTCGGGATCAAGGCCAAGAAGGTAGAGTTGGTAGCCCCTACCATGTTGCCTTTTTCCATCCAAGAGATGAGACGCATCAGGTCTTTCTTAATCAAGTGCCAGAAGATTCTATAAAAACAGATGGGGAAACCGTCTGGGCCTGGAGCCTTGTCCGGGTGGAGGGTCCAAATAGCTTTTTTGACCTCTTCCTCCGAAATGGGGGATTCAAGCCTGAGCCGATCCTCTTGACTAATGAGAGAAGGAATGTCAGAGACCATTGACTCCATAACGTGAAGAGGGACTGGTTCTTCATTCGTGTACAATTGCTCAAAGAAAGATCTTACCTCATTGCTGATGGTCGCTTGCCCTTGTATGAGAGTGCCGTCTTCTGCCTTCAGTTCCCGCATGGTGTTCCATCTCTGCCTATCTTTGCATTGGTTTTGAAAATATTTAGTATTTTGATCTCCCCCTTTAAGCCAAAGGAGGCGGGATCGAAGGCTCCACCCTTCCTCTTCCTGCCTTAATAGTTTCTGCAAGGTTGATTCCAACTCTATCTCCTTGGCGAAGTGCTCTTTAGTGATATCACAGGTTTCCATTTCCATTTGTAAGGATTCCATGTCTCTGATTATTTGCTCCTTTTGCTGAGCTAGGTCATGATAATGAGTCTTTACCCACAGTTTTAAAGCCGCCTTGACCTTCTTTAACTTTTGTTCCCAAGCATACGCTGGAGAGCCTGGAATGAAGCAACGCCAGGCCTGAGAGATGATGTCGGAAACGCCTTCCGAATCCAGCCAAATTCGGTTGAAATTGAATGGCAATGGCCCCATATTTTCCACGGGGGGAAAGAAAAGACATATTGGCTTATGATCAGAGACAGAAGAACATAGAAGCTTAGTCTCTGGATAGGATCGCAGGAGATGAGTGCTTACCAAGAAACGGTCCAGTCTAGCCGCGATATGGCCAGGTCCCATCCGTCTGTTACTCCAAGTAAAAATACCGTTTTTGGGTTTAATATCAGTGAGGCTCCAGTGTGAGATCAGGTCCTCCATCCTTTCCCCATAGGGATCTCTGACTTTAGTTCCTCCTCTTCGTTCCTCAGGTGAGATTGTGACATTAAAATCCCCAGCTATATAGCAAGGGAGAATCTTTTTATCATCAATTTGGTCCTCCAAGGAATCCCAAAATTGGTCCTTTTGGACGTTCAGCGTTGGGCCATAAACGTTCCCCAACCAAAATTTTTCCTGAGTGTCTACGTTCTCCATTTTTATGAACATCCAGTTTCTATTTTCTATTGCAGAGAGCATTTTAAACTGATTCTTGTTCCACCAGCAAAGGAGCCCCCCAGAGGCGCCTATGGCATCGATGGCCAAACCTGTTCCTTTTGGCCATACTTTCTGAAATATTTCCACACTATCTACAGCAGATTTTTTTGTCTCCTGGATAAGAAGAATGGAGGCAGATTCCATTGATTTTATTCTCTTAATAACTTCTATCTTTTGAGAACCCCCCAGGCCTCTACAATTCCAGGAGACGACTTTCATTATTTCCTATGTTGTTTAAGAGCCTTTTCTCACTCTTTTTTCTCCTCTTATTGGCTAAGGAGGTATTTGCTTGCTTGCGAGGTCTTAACAAGAAAGTCTAGATTGGACTGCTTCCCTGCCACCTTTTCCCTGGCATCCTCTTGCTCTCTTATGATTCTATTAGACTTCCTACCCTTCCGGGAAGTCGGTTCCTGTTCTTCTAACGAGTTGTCTGAGGTATCCTTTGAGCTAGCTTTGGCCCTTGACCTTGTAATTGAGCCCTCAACTGACCCTTCAGATGTTTGAATTGGGACTTTCCCCACCGTCGGCCCCCCATTGCCCTCTTCCATGAATTCTTTTTCCTGGTGTTGCGATGTTGAGTCCAAGGCTTCTTTTTCCTTCGGCTGAGTCGTGACCGGGATAGTTCCATGAGCCTCTTGTTCTGGATTTTCCTCCTCCAGAACTTCAAATCTATTTCCAGAGGTGCTCTTTGCCGGTTCGTTCTGTTGTTTTTGAACCTTGGCGGTCTTCTTTCCACTTGCAGTGTTCCATCCCTCGCTGGCCGCGTTGTCTGGAAGAGTTTTGTCAGGTTTCTTCGGACAGGACTTGGCGAAATGGCCATATTCATGGAAATACTTACACTTGAAGGGGATTTGTTCATAGTCCATAGTTTGCAGGTGATTCCAGCCGTCTATGGAGAGGTTGATGGACTCCGGCAAACCTTTTTCAAGATCAAATTCCATGCATATACGAGCGCAAGAGAACATTGGGGCCTTTGGCTCAGATTTATCAATATACCTGCCTAAGGTGTTCCCTATAGCTCGAAAATCCTCATCATTCCAGCAGTGAAGAGGAAGATGGGGGAGCTTGACCCAAACAGGAACAACTTTAGGGATGTCTTTTTCTGGGTTGAAGGACAAATCCCATTTGTTTAAGTACATACCTCTTGGGCCCATGAAATAAGGCCCATTTCTGAAGATTAGATCCAGGTCCTCCTTTTTTTCAAAAAGGAAGGTGAAATACCCTTTCCCGCAGAAGATTTGTTGGACTTCCCCCTGGATTAGGGTTCTCCAGTTTTTATTCAGCCATACCTCAACAGATCGAGGGGACGGCCAGAGACCAGTAAACAAGCCAATGAGGCCTTTTTCCGACAGGGTTACTGCTTTCCTCTTTGATGCGGTGGAGCTGAGCTTGACTTCTGGAACATCGACTCGCTTAACAAAGCGAGAGGAAGAAGCCGCAGCGGGCTGAGCGACAGGCTGAGAGGCAACGATGGACTGGAAATGCTCCTCATACGAGTCAGGGTCAGGCGGATCCATTCAGGACGCCGGCAGGGCGGAGGCCCCCAGGATGCGAACGACGACGGCTACGGTTAACGGAGCTTCAGAGCGCAGAAGAAAAATTCGCTCCAACATCTACTCATTAGTGTAGGACCTAGGAATTAATCAAAAAGATTAATTATTTTATCCTAAGTCTTGGGATGGGTTTTGATTATTCCAACAAGAATTAACTAAAATTATCCTTCCCAATACAAAAAACTATTCACTTGATATTTTTTATATGAAATCATCTTAATTCTCATTGCAATAATATTATAAATGACATTACATAACAAATTGTGCATGCATTCATCAAAGGATATCGGATTATCCGTCTTTATAATTAGGGCAATGAAAGTAGAATGAAATGAAGGTAATACCTTTCTAGAAGATCTAGAATCATTAATGGGATTTAATAAAACCTCTTCTAAAATCTCATACAACCCTAATAAAAAATCAATTTCCACACCACATGGACAAGTACTCTTGTCCTTTTGAAAGCTATTAAAAACTCAATGAAATTCATCCTTTGAAACCCCTTCCAAAATATTCACATTTTCTTCTTCATTTACAAATATTGGAAAGAATGTAGTCATCTTGTCCACCTCATCAATAGAATCTTTTCTTCCTCCTTTTATAAATTATTGAAGTGATTTACCCCAATTGAGCTATATCCTCAAATTTGTGGCTAATTATCCTTTATAATTTTCGTATGATTGGAATAGTTTATTAAAACGTTCAATATTTTTTCTTTTATAAGAAATATTCCCTCAAAAATTTATTGGTGAAACTCTAGTCCCTTTAGTCTAGTATTATGTTTTTTTTTCCTAATTTACAATAATCAATAGTAAAATTAGCCTACAACTAGGAAAATACATGCTAGTCTGTGCAATCCAATACTTACTTATGGATAACACCTTCACATGTAAGCAACACCATCTATATACATGCATGCGCTTCCACATGCAATTATCGGGAAAACATATGGGCTATAACAAATTGAAGTTGTTGGCCTTGTACTATGTTCACTATAAATATATATATATATATATATATATATATATTATTAATAAGGAAAAAGCGTTCTCCCACCTAAAATAAGAATCATGTCCCTTAGTTGATGAAGGGTGCATAACTTTAACAAGAGCCACGAGGTGGCAATGTCCCCAACGTGAGCTAATTGCATGAGGGTATAAGCAATTGATAAAATTACATGTAAATGACTTAATACAAACATAAGTAAATGGATGCAACACCAAAGAAAAATGCAAATGCAGTAAAAAAAGCACATGTTTAAGTTTGGATGCCACCATTTTTTTTTACAAATTAAATAAAACTTGGTCAGTGTCTTACCTCTTTCGTAGTAGGCCGAGCTCAAACAAAGCCAAGAAAACAAGGTCAATGGCCCCTCAACAAAGATTCAAACATCGAGCTTAAGCAAACAAGGTCGATGGTCTCTCGGTGGAGATTCAAACACTGTGGCTTTGCAAAGACGATCGAATAGCAGGAAGAACAAACCACCCTCCCAATTGTGGACACAATCGTAGGCATAAACAAAGAACAATATGTTGAAGTTTCTGGACACAGTAAATGCATTGAACAAAATCCCATGCCTAAATGAAAACCATTCCCAGAGTAAATTGGACAGTAGTTAAATTCTTATTGATTGTAATAAATGGAATATAACTTTGAACAATTTAGAAATGAAATTTTTTTAATGGAAAAGAGACATATCATAATAATATCATTTTTCCAAATTTTAAGGCTATGTGAAAAATTTGTAATTATCAATGAGAAATAAATTTATAAAACCATATTATTGCAATACTTTCATGACTAATCATTATATCCAATATGTATCTAATTTAATAAAAACTAATTTTCATACAAATATGTTTTTTCCTAGCGAAGATAATAAGAAATTAAAATTTACGTTTGTTTTTCATGTTCAGAAATTAAAATTTAGGTTTGTTAGTAAACATCTTGAATAGGAAAAAAACACTTAATTTACAAGTGTAAAATCAAATTATGTCTTCTAATGGCTAACAGATAGACTTAGAAAACGTAAACAAGGAAAAAAGTGTTGAGAACGCTCACCAAAATAGTATATTGTGAGTGTTGTTTATTGGTCAATACTGAGAGAGGGGGGTGAATCAATATTGTTATCTTTTTACTATTTTAACCACTTTCAAATCTATCATTAGAAACACATAACAACAAGATTACACAGAAAACATGGAATCCCAATAGGGTAAACCACCAATCTATCTTATTACTGCAAAATTGTTATTTACAAATAGTTTTGCCTACTGCTACAGACAAGGATGGTATTACACCCTATTTACCAATACCAATGGGAAGGAGGATACGACCCCCTGGTTTATCATCTATGACTGAAAGGATGCTACAACACCCTATTTACCAATTCCAATTGGAAGGAGGCTACGACCCCCTGGTTTATCAGCTACAACTAAAAGGATGCTACAACACCCTATTTACCAATGCCAATTGGAAGGAGGCTACGACCCCCTATTTTATCAGCTACAACTGAAAGGAGGAAACAGCCCCCTGCAGGCCTGTTGCATGCCCTAGCATCACCCTGCCACCCTAATATGTTTCTCACAATTTCTCTCCCACTGAATTCTGTCACACCCACTAGTCTCTGATTTTGATCATGCAATTCAAGCTGCAGAGACATATTCCTTCTTACTCAAACCGCTACTTAAATACTTCTCAGCATTTAAGCTTCTTTCAACAGTTGTGTCTCTTCAAAATGAAAATACACACATTTCATTGTTGCGCCCTTTCAGATATGAAGATCACACCTTTTAGAACATCCTTTCACATTCTTCCATTGATCCTCCACCTTAGAGATCGTTTCTGTAACGTGGAAATCATTTATGCACCTCTATTCAACGTTTGCAGGTGCTTCCAAACTATCAAACTTCTTTTTGCAAGATCATCTTCCTAATCCAATCAAAGTCGTTTATTATATTTCTAAGTCAATATGGACCGTCAATCTAACCATTGATTTCAACCTCAAAATCGCCTTTCTGCACCAAGATTACCTCATCAACAATTATGCATCGTCGATCTTCGTCAGTCATTTCATGACCGTCGATCTCCAGATTGTGGGATACGAGATGTGGGATGTCGACTGTCTATTTTTTCTTTTCCGCAAACTTCTTTCAGCAAGCTTCTTTCTCCACCGTTGATCTGTTTTAGTGAAACTAAATTCAACAGTCCGATCTTTCCAGATTGTGAGATGCGGGATGCAGAAACGTAACATTTCGACTTTCTGCAAGCTTCTTTCTGCAATCTCCTATCTGTACCATTGATCTTTTGCAGAGTCTTTCCTTACCATTGATCTTGCGGATTGCAGGTTGCGGGATGCAGAATCACACTATCCTATTTTGGACTTCCATAATCTCCTTCTGCAACTTTGTTTCCGCATTTTCCTGGACCATTGATTTCCTTGTGGATTTGCCCCTGACCATCCATCTTGATCTTATGCGGAACTTTGGATTTTCCACCTAACTTATGTAAACTTGATCTTCGTCGTTAGATCTAGTGCGGGTCGCTCCCTGACCGTCCATTCTATAACTAATGCAGATCTGCATTTTGTCTTTGCGAATTATACAAAAACTGATCCTCTTTCATCGGATCGCATGCAGATAAATATGCCACCTAATCATCATGCGATGTCATCAGTACCTTCATTTATGCCACCTCATCATCGTGCCATTTTGTCTTTACTTTGACTTATGTTGTGTTAAATCTATGTTAACTTTGCCATGGTATCTTTTTCTTATCCTTTGTACTTCATAAGCAACTTTTCCATCACTACCTTAGTCTTTCATCATCATTAGGACACCATCATATTCCATGTAATCATATGTGTCATGCCACATCCTTGACTATGCCATGCCATGTCATCACTACCTTAGTCTTTCACTAAGTTTTTCCTACTATCATATCCACTAGTTATTCCTTTGTCATTTGTGAACACCTTTGACATTAATGACAACTATAACCCAAATTTGTTAACAATATCCCCCTTTTGCATTGATGGAAACCTCCGAATATTATCCCCCTTTGACAACAATGACAAAGGATAATCTGTTATGCCAATGCTTCACCTATTTTGATATAGGATTTCATGTCTCTCTTCTTTTGACAACTCCTCTTGTCATCATATCTCCCCTTTAAATGAACTTGGTTATTTAACCAATGTATTATCATTTATCTTAACATTTCCAATTATTGAATGATAGCTTAACCGATATATCCGTGGACTCCCCCTGTCACTGTACTTCTTCTCCTTTGTCAACATTTTTGTGACAGAGTCTACACTCAACATTTTTTCAACACTCTTCCATTTTTTGTTCTAGGATACATGTTTCCTTTTTTTTTAGTTATGTTCTTGCTGCCATATCTAATGGTATATTCTTCGTGTAAGTTAACTAGCTTCTGCTTTTACCAGATTTCCTTAAGCTTGTGCATTTAGATCTTCATATAAAAACCTAGCATATACTGCTGGATTCTTTTGGATTTTAGATCTATAATATAACCTATCCAGAGACCCATAACTTCAAATCCTTAGCACATAGATTATTTCAGTTTATTATATAGTTTCTCTAGTCTCACTATCTCAGACACAAAGACTCATAACCTTGATGTTTTTCTTTGTCAATGTTGAACTCATCTTGCTACCTTATCAATAGACTTGAATTTTTTTTCTACTGTCAACAATTTTTATGTGTCATGACTTCAAATACTAAGTGAAAATAATCATCTTTATCTTCTATTTGATTGCAGACATCATGGTCTTCATGACTCTCACATTTTGGTGTTCTCATGTTACTTCATACTTTCTCTTATGTCATCCATACACCAACCTTGACATC
This sequence comes from Pseudotsuga menziesii, assembly GCA_001517045.1. Classification (NCBI taxonomy): domain Eukaryota; kingdom Viridiplantae; phylum Streptophyta; class Pinopsida; order Pinales; family Pinaceae; genus Pseudotsuga; species Pseudotsuga menziesii. The sequence goes on along the minus strand of LPNX010792728.1, from coordinate 64,754 downwards.
CTATCATCTTTGAAGAAGATAGATTTCAATATACTTCAACATTAAACACCAATTGAGTTTTTTTCTTTAGATACCAGTTGGAATTTTCTGACTTTAACTCCCCCTGAGTATAAGATCCCTTCTAATGTTATTCTCAGGGTTTTATTTACATCACGAGAGACCTTTTTAGAAAAGGATCCCATAGTCATCACTACATCCTTCTTCATCACCTTCATCTTTATCGATGTATTCTTTTATATCTCCATCTTTCTTTTCCTTGTGGTGAGTGTCATTTTTATCTATGAACTCATTATTCTCAACATCAACTGCGAAGACTTCATTAATGACTGAAATTTGTGTTTCTTCTTGAGCTTATAATTCTTTCATCCACACCTTTTCTCCCCTAAATCTGCAGTCGACCACCTTGTGACCAAACTTATGACAGTAATGACAATAACCATGCAATTTTTCTTTATCCATAGGAGGTCTTTGGTCTCTCTGTTTCCTAACTGCCATTTTCTTCCACTGTCTCTGAACTTCTACTGGAGCATCACATTTCAGTTGACAATTCCTAGCCAAGTGTCCAAAGTTATTACATTTGTAACACTCTATATCAAACCTTTGGAGAAGTCCAAACTAGTTATGATTCCTTACCTTCGGATTTTTAATTCTATCCTTCTTGTACTCTTGAACTTTTTCATAAACCTTGCATTTCAGGGATATATGACCAAAATTATTACAGGAATAACAATGACCCAGAAATATTTTCTGATTTCTATTTATTACTTGTCTCTTGAGCTCCTCATGAGTTCTGTCTTTGTCATGAAAAGATAAAGCATATTCTTTTCACTTTTCCTTCTTAACAAGACTCTTCAGTACTTCAACATAGCTCTTTGTACTTCCTCTCTAATTAGTGAGTGGGAAACTCTTTGGCTTCTTTTCTTTAATGAACCCTAAACTAGATCTGTCACTGAATGATCTTTGACTGTTCAGAATGTCATCTAGAATCTTTGAGTTGTTTTTAAACTTAGATTTGATAAATTTTCCATCAACCCCTTATCTAAGTCGAGCAATTTCTTTATCAACTTTTTCAGAATATTGAATTCTCTTCATGAGAAGAACTACTAGATATTCCTCACTCTTCTTGGCCTCTTGAAGTTGGTTTCTCAAATCAGTAATAATATGATTTGTCTCTTCTTGGTATTTAGACGGTTTCTCTTTCAAAACTTTTTTTCTTTTCCTACTTCTTTCAATTTCATCTAAAGCAGCCATGTATTCAGCTTCTATTTCCACTTTTGATTCCTCATCTAAGTTTGTTGTTCCTAAAAACATGATTTCATTATCTTCACTCATTTCCTCATCTTCACTTTCTTCCTTGGAATAGAAGTTCTTATTTTTCTCTTTATACTTCTTTCTACCCTTATGACAGCATGATTCTTCATGGTCACTCACCTTTTGCTTTGTGTAGGAACACTTTTGGGCAAAATGTCCAATCCTTTCACAGGTAAAACATTTCAAAGGTAGCTTACCTTTGTATTTCCCAGTCCCTTTCTTAAGTTTACTTACAAAGAGGGCTTCATCATCATCTAGATTCTCTGATTGATTTTTGGAAGATACTTTAAAATATGCTTCTTTCTTTGAGGTTTCATTTAGTCCAGTTCTCATCTCATACGCAGTGAGAATTCCATGCAGCTCATCTACTGTCACTATTTTAAGGTCATCTCATTCCTCTAGGGTGGAAACCTTTGAGTCATATCTCATTGGTAATGTTCTTCGTATCTTGCTTACCACTTATTTTTCTTTCAATTTTCCTCCAAGAACTCTAATAGCATTAACCGCCTCATCAACGTCACGAAGAAGGTATTCCCCAATATTCTCTTCTTCTCTCATTTTGAGGCTTTCAAATTGACCTTTATATGTCTACAGTTTGGATTCTTTGACCTTAGATGCACCTTCATAGATAATTTTCAACTTATCTGAGGCTTGTTTGGAAGAAGTGCATTGCATAACCTTAGTAAACATAGTGTTTGTTAAGCCACTCAAGATTGCATTAAGGCTTTAGCATTGCCTTCATATTGGCCTAGTTCTACTATGTCTGTAGGGCACTGGTTTCCTATTGTTAGAATAATCATACCCATAGTATTACCCACTTAGACATTAATTCATTTATTTTTGTCTTATTTGCCTAGTTCATGAGTCCCACCATGTTCAAGTTGCTAATTGCCTATCCATAGAGGTCAAACTTGCCATCCTTGACTCATGTAGCGCTTGGGAAATCCTTAGGAATCAAATCTGCTTTATTCCTGGCCTCCTAGGCGCCCTTCTGCTTTTTCTGCTTTGTTGACTGCTTTTTCAGTTTTTAAAGCACATAAGGAAAGCAAGACTAGGTGAGGTGAACCTGTTTTATTCCCCTTTCATCCTCCAATATTTCCTCCATGAAAAAGCATGTATGAGCTTCCATTTCACCCCTCATTAGCTTGCCCATGTGCCCTTGCCAATTCGTGAGCCTCATGATAGATTTGGGATCAGCTTTTTACACCTATGGGGGATTTGCCTATTTTGGGTAAGCCTGCTTTATGCTAGATTTGGATGCTTCCTCATGCATTTTATTTCTTCATGTATTCTATTTATTCAGTAGCCTATGATATTATAGGGTTGTCTATTGTACACTGAGTTAATATAATTTTGTGTTACAGCTCCATTTTCAGTCTCCATTGTTGACAATTTTGCATGATCAATTATAATTTGTTGTGAGTGAAATTAATCTATTGCTGGTCAGAATTTATACATGGTATCAGAGCCATTGTAGGTTGTTACTCTCCTTCAAAAAATGTTTTGCAGGTTCGACATCAAGACTGGGAGCCTTCTACTGACAGCCGGGACAGATTTTCTAAAGCTATGGATTCACAGAAAACTATCCTCACTCCCTTCAACTTTTTTGAATGGAAAGCAGAGATGGAGATCTTGTTGAGAGAGAAAGGCCTCTACAGGGTGACTATGGCTACAGAAGCAGAGCCCAATGCTGCTGCAGAGAAGATCAAATGGCACAATCAGAGAGATGAGGCCTATGGCCTCCTATGTCTCAGTATTTCCCGAGACCTCCTTTTCCATCTCGATGGATTAACTTCACCGGATCAAGTATGGGAGAAAATTTCTGAACTCTTCAGAAAGACAGATGAGATGAGGGGACACCAGATCGAAAATGAGCTGATTTCCCTAAGTCCCAGTAATTTTGAATCTCTGCAGCTATATTTCTCCAAGTTCAAAGCACTAGTTTTGTAGCTGAAACAGTGTGGTATTGAAAAGAAAGATGATCGGCTCGTATTGGCCATCCTCTCGAATCTAGGACCTGACTACTCAGTATTTGTTTCGACCTTCTATGCCACAAAACTCATAGCTCGAACCTGGAAGATGCCCAGCCTTGCAGATTTCATGGAATCTCTCACACAAGAACAAGACAAGCTGGTGATGATGGGCACCATCAAACCATCCAAAGATCAAGCTTTGATTTCTGGAGATTCGAAGGTGGATTCAAAAATCAAGAATA
>LPNX010792728.1:0-59592 GCA_001517045.1 Pseudotsuga menziesii | reverse complement strand
TCTGTGCATGAAGGATCCTGAGTTTGATGAAAAATGCTATTTGATGGTGGAGTCTGATCCTCAAACATATGAAGAAGCAGTAGGAGATCCAATATGGCAAGCTTCCATAAATGAGGAGTTCAACTCGCTACAGAAGAGCAACACATGGGAGCTAGTAGATCTTCCTCCAGGGAGAAAACTAGTACAGTGTAAGTGGGTCTATAAGACCAAATTTTCTGCTGATGGTTCACAACTGAAGTACAAGGATATATTGGTAGCTAAAGGCTACTCACAGGTTCATGGCATTGATTACAATGAGACTTTTTCCCCAGTGGCAAAGATGGATTCAATCAGGCCAGCTCTAGCCATTGCAGCATCAAGGCAATGGGAGGTACATCATATGGATGTAAAATGTGCCTTTCTGAATGGTGATCTCACTGAGGAGATATATATGAAGCAGCACCAAGGTTTTGCTACTGACCATTCTCTTGTGTGCAGGTTGAGAAAGTCATTGTATGGGCTAAAGCAAGCCCCCAGGGCTTGGTATGCCAAGATAGATAGCTTCTTGCTATCTCTGAATTTTGTTCGGTGCAAATCAGATTCAAATGTCTATATGAAGGTAATTAATGGTTCATTAATGATCATTGTGTTATATGTTGATGACCTCCTCATTACAGGAAGCTCATAGGCTGAGATTGCTTCCCTAAAAGGAGCTATGAACCAAGCCTTCTCCATGACAGATTTGGGGCTCTTAAGTCAATTTTTGGGGCTTGAGATTGCTCAAACCAAAGTTGGAATCAAGGTGCAGTCCAAATATGCCTTGGATTTTCTGATCAAATTCAGAATGCAAGATTGCAAAGCAAGCAAAACTCCTTTCCTTTCAGGAGTGAAGCTGGAGGAAGATGATTCTCCACCGATGGTAAACAACACTTTGTATAGACAGTTGATTGGATGTTTATTGTATTTGAAACATACACAACCTGATCTTTGTTATGCAGTCAGTGTTTCTTCTAGATTCATGGATCAGCCCCATGAGATCCATTGGAAAGCAGCCAAGAGGATCCTTAGCTTTGTTCAGGGAACAAGGACACATGGGATTTTCTATAAAGCCAATTTTGACCTTGAGTTAATTGGTTTTACTGACAGTGATTGGGCTGGTGATAGCACAGACAGGAAGTCCACTTCAGGTTATGTGTTCATGCTTGCAGAAGGGCCAATCAGCTGGTCAAGCAACAAACAGAGTGCCGTTGCACTCTCATCTACAGAAGCTGAGTACAGAGGAGTTGTCAATGCAGCAACTCAGTGTTTATGGTTGCAGGGTTTACTTGGAGAGTGTGGTTTCGAACCTGAGTACTCAACTACCATCTACTATGATAACTAGAGTACCATTCGAATCTGTAAAGATCCAGTTCAGAAGCAAAGAACCAGACACATTGAGATTCACATGCACTACATCAGAGAGCTTGTGCATGATGGCACCATTCACCTACTCTTTTGTTCATCTTCAGAACAAGTAGCTGATATCTTCACCAAAGAATTTTGTGAGAAGACCTTCAACAATCTCAAATAATTGCTGGGGATTTCTGATCATGATGTCAAAGCATGAGTGGAGACAAGATTCTACAATTTTGTTTTACAGTCCATGTTTAAGGGAGGATTTTCCCAAGTTGGTTTTGCCTCTTTCCTTGGTTCATATGGACTTGCAGTATGTAAAAGGGTGACTAAGCCTTGTTGCTAGGCCCTATATTTTGATTTATTACTCATAAAGTCAGGCTTAAGGGGGGGTGTTAGAATAATCAAACCCATAGTATTACCCACTTAGACATTAATTCATTTATTTTTGTCTTATTTGCCTAGTTCATGAGTCCCACCATGTTCAAGTTGCTAATTGCCTATCCATAGAGGTCAAACTTGCCATCCTTGACTCATGTAGCACTTGGGAAAGCCTTAGGAATAAAATCTGCTTTATTCCTGGCCTCCTAGGTGCCCTTCTGTTTTTTCTGCTTTGTTGACTTCTTTTTCAGTTTTTAAAGCACATAAGGAAAGCAAGACTAGGTGAGGTGAACCTGTTTTATTCCCCTTTCATCATCCACTCTTTCCTCCATGCAAAATCATGTATGAGATTCCATTTCACCCCTCATTATATTTCCCATGTGCCCTTGCCAATTCGTGAGCCTCATGACAGATTTGGGATCAGCTTTTTACACCTATGGGGGATTTGCCTATTTTGGGTAAGCCTGCTTTATGCTAGATTTGGATGCTTCCTCATGCATTCGATTTCTTCATGTATTATATTTATTCAGTAGCCTATGATATTATAGGGTTGGCTATTGTACACTGAGTTAATATAATTTTGTGTTACAGCTCCATTTTCAGTCTCCATTGTTGACAATTTTGCATGATCAATTGTAATTTGTTGTGTGTGAAATTAATCTATTGCTGGTCAGAATTTCTACACCTATGTTATGTTCTTTTTCAGTTGCAGCCCAAACCTTCCATCCAAGGGATATCAGATGGCATCTCATTTTGACACTCCAATATGCATAGTCTTCTCCTATAAATAGTGGAGTTTTGTTAGTGGCCATGCCTTCTTCCTGATCCATAGTGGTTTTCATAGGATCTTCCTTCCGGTGGTTAAACTGTAGTGAAGGAACCCTCTTTGATACCAATTGTTGGTTTATTGGTCAATAATGAGAGGGGGGGGTGAATCAATATTGTTATATTTTTACTATTTTAACCACTTTTAAATCTATCATTAGAAACACATAACAACAAGAATACACATAACACAATTTTAATGTGGAATCCCAATAGGGTAAACCACCAATACGTCATATTACTACAAAATTGTTATTACAAATACTTTTTCCTGCTGCTACATATAAGGATGGAATTACACCCTGTTTACCAATACCAATTGGAAGGAGGCTACGACCCCATGCTTTATCAGCTACGACTGAAAGGATGCTACAACACCCTATTTACCAATTCCAGTTGGAAGGAGGCTACGATGCCTTGTTGGCAGGGGTATTGGGTAAGTGATTTGTGCAGCACTGTGGCGGCTGCGCAAGCTCACACGCCACTGCGAAGAACCACAACTGCGCAATAGGTAGAATAATAAGCCTTTTTGGAACTCTTTATGCAATTTTGTACCGATTGACCACATTTTGTGGATATAGGTCACTAGTTTGTTAAATATTAGTTATAAGTGGACCTTGGATGTAAAGGCGCAAGCCTATATATAGACTTAGAATTGAAATTGTAAAGGGGCATCATTGATGAGAAAGATCAAGTGATCAATCCATTTTGTGATCTAAGGTATGCCCTTGTCACTTCATTTTGTCCTTGAGCAGTTTTGGCTCTTTCTATGTTGATCAGTTAGTGAATCCGGGGTGGTGATCATTCTCCTGCTATGGAGAAGTACTGTATAACTTGGATCTGTTGCGCAGAGGTAACATGACATGACAGATGTTGCTCTGAAATGATCTTGTTTCTTATTTCTTTTCTGTTTTCATGATCTGCAATGACTATGATGGATGTTTACTGTACCTGTTTTATGAATGAATGTTACTGCTACGATGAATGAAGTAATGCAATCTGTCAATGATTACTAGTTATGCAAATAGATCCGCAATGCATGATGGGATTCTAATAAAACTATCTCTGGAGTATCTGTCGAGTATGAAGTTCAATCGTTGAGAACATACCCTCCCTTCCCACTGTTGAAAACTTGGTTTCGACAGCTCTCCCTTGACATCTCGGGTGAGACTTCATCCGCCCTACGAGTGTTTCTAGGCAGGGTCAAACCTGTATGGGCTGGTGCTCAGGGAGATCACGTTGGTTGGGCATTGATAGAGTGGGAACCCTTGTCGATGAAGCCTTGTTGGTGGATCGTGCCAACACCCCTTGTTTTATCAGCTACAGCTGAAAGGATGCTACAACACCCTATTTACCAATGCCAATTGGAAGGAATATACTACCCCCTGGTTTATCAGCTACAACTGAAAGGAGGAAAAAACCCCTTGCAGGCATGTTTCCTACCCTAGAACTACCCTGCCACCCTAATATGTTTCTCATGATTTCTCTCCAACTGAATTCTGTCACACCCACTGGTCTCTGATTCTGACCATGCAATTTGAACTTCAGAGAGATCTTCCTTCTTACTCAGGCCATTGCTTAAATACTTCTCATTGTTTAAGCTTCTTTCAATAGTTACGTCTCTTCAAACTGAACAAACACACCTTTCACTGTTGCGCCCTTTCAAATATAAATATCACACCTTTCAGAACGTCCTTTCATGTTCTTCCATTGATCCTCCACCTCAGAGATTGTTTCCACAGCTTGGAAACCATTTCCGCACCTCTGTCCAACATTTGCAGGTGCTTTCACACTGTCAAACTTATTTCTGCGAGATCATCTTCCTAATCCGATCAGAGTTGTTGATTCTATTTCTTATTCAATCTAGACCGTTGATCTAACCATCGATTTCAGCCTCAAAATTGCCTTTCTGCACCAAGATTACCTCATCAACGATTCCCCACCGTCGATATTCGTCGGGCGTTTTCATGACCGTCAATCTCGAGAATGCGCAATGAAGAATGTCGACTGTCCATTTTTTATTTTCCGCAAAATTCTTTCTGTAAGCTCCTTTCCGCAAGATTATTTCTGCAAGCTTCTTTCCACATCGTCGATATGTTTTAGCGAAACTAACTTCAGCCGTTCAATCTTTCTAGATTGCGGGATGTAGGATGTGAAAACATAACATTTCAACCTTCCGCAAGCTTCTTTCCAGAATCTCCTATCAGCACCGTCGATCTTTTGCGTAGTCTTTCCTGACCATTGATCTTGTGGATTGCAAGATGCAGGATGCGGAATCACACTTTCCTATTTTGGACTTTCGATATTTCCTTCCACAACTTTGTTTCTGCATTTTCCTGGACAGTTAATTTCCTATCGGATTTACCCCTGACCGTCCATCTTGATCTTATGCGGTACTTTGGATTTTCCACCTAACTTATGTAAACTTGATCTTCACCATCAGATCTAGTGCGGGTCGTTCCCTGACCGTCCATTCTAGAACTAATGCGGATCTTCATTCTTTCTTTACAGATTATACAAAAATTGATCCTCATTCATCGGATATCATGCATATAAATATGCTACCTCATTATCATTCCAGTTTGTCTTTACTTTGACTTATGTTGCATTAACTCTGTATTAACTTTGCCATGGTATCTTTTGCTTATCCTTTGTACTTCATAAGCAACTTTTCCATCACTACCTTAGTCTTTTATCATCATTAGGACATCATCGTATTCCATGTCATCATATGTGTCATGCCACATCCTCGACTATGCCATGCCATGTCATCACTACCTTAGTCTTTCATTGAGTTTGTCTTGCCATCATCCACTGGTTATTCCTTTGTCATTCGTGAACACCTTTGACATCAATGACAACTATAACCCAAATTTGTCAAAAGTGAGTAGATAGAACAAACTAAGCTTGAACATGTTCCACGAACATGTTGTGTGTATGTGCGTATGTTGATGTATATATTATCACTATGTCTCATATGGGCACCATTCGAATTAATAGTTTCACTTGTTCCACTTGGGTTACTGTACAAATCCTCCAACTATTGCAGAATTCACCACTCTTGGTCTCCTCATTGCTTATTGTTGCAGCCTTATCTAAACCAAACATATAGGGGCTCTTGAATTATCCAAGTGAATATATTTCTAAGTATTATAGGGTTAAGGAGGCAGATTGAGCTTTGACATATGCAAGTAGGGTTTGGAAGGTAGATAAAAACCCTAACATAACATATACAGCATGGGGTTTATTCAATTGAGCTTTTAGTGTATAAAAAAATGATCATAACACTAAAATTGGTTGTCATAAATGCTTAAAGTAGATTCCATGAAAATATGATAATTATTGAAACTAAATTAGTTTTGAGTAAATTTAAGAAAAAAAAATCCTTATGAGAAAACTAGATATCTAGAATATTTAATAAGATGTTTTTTCAATTGAAAAGATGTGTTAGAGAAGAGATCAATAATTTAAAAAATTCTTTATTGTGCTACCAAAGAACAAAATTTACTAACTGAACCCTATGTTTTGTGCATAAAGGAGCATTTATTATTGAAAATAAGAAAAAAAAATTGTGGCTTTCATGCCAGGTTGAAGAGGATGTGACTTGAATTCATCAGTGTAATTTAGTTTTCGACTTCCTATAACAATGGATTCCTCCTTGTGTTCCTTCTCATAAAGAAGGATTTTATCAGAGGGGACCAGCACTAAAAGTTTACACGAAGAGGAAACAATCACTAGACATATTCGTGTGACACGACTTCCACCTAGATTTTTGGTGTCTATAAATAGGAGTACAAGAGTAAAAATTCCCCATAGTAAATCCTATGATTAGAGTTGAAATCCCAATTCCCAACTCACATTGTCTTCCATCGACACCACACCAATGTTAGAAAGCAGAGCCCCAAAATTACTAACAAAGAAGAACCAATTGAAGAATGAACTCTTCAATCTCCTCCCTTTTGAATTGTTGTGATCATATTGATCTACTCCAAAAGCTACAATACATGGCATGAGGATTCCACTTCCCAGATACATTACATAAAGTCCCAATTAAAATATAATATTTGATGTATTCCATAATATAATATACATTACATAAAGTCCCATTCCATGGCATGAGGATTCCACTTGTGTCAATTACCTCTTTGTCTAATGATATCTACCGCTTTCAAATTTGTTGGAATCATTAGACATAAGATAAGGTAGGTGAAGGATCTTATTGATCAGCATCAAAACCAAGGTGTTTATAAGATGACTTGTTCATGTGGAAAATGTTATATTGGTGAGACACGAAGACCTTTCGTACAAACCACACCTTAGTCCTAGAAGAGCATTCCCAAAACACTACACATCACATTCCGACCCTATAAGACACTCGGATCTTCAAAAGAAAAATCATTATTTCAAAGATAAGATTAGAAAAACTTTAGAAATAACCAAGCATTGAAATAACCTAAATAGAGACAATAAACTGGAGATCACTAACACTTGCTTCTTTAATAATAAGAAATAAAGTTGGAGTAAAATGTAGTAATTATTTAAATTCCTTTGTAATGAAAGAATTTAGAAGGAAGCCATACTTAGTTTAGAGGTATTAGCTATATCCTATATGTATTAATTATTAATTATTATAGATTTAGTATATCACATTTAATTAATATACTAAACATGTACTAAATAATTAATTAATCTCCTGTGGGGGAAGAGCAAGTAGTAAAGTGGAATTGTTGAAATTGGTATTAAATGGAAGGTTGCATCTTCAAATCCCCCTAAATTTACCCGTGTGCCATGGTTCGGGCCCTGTGGATGCACCTAGGGGTATAGTGGTAGCAGGATTGGATCCCTGGACCCTGTGTCACGCGAGTACCAGTTGTTGATTCCCCTAGTTACAAAAAAATAAAAATAAAATAATAATAATAATAATTAATTAATCATTAGTTCAATCATTATCCACTTAGTGTGCAAATAAAATAATTTTCATATAGTGTTTAGTTTTTAGGCATTCATTAGGGTTTCCTAAACAAATTGGGTCTTTTTTATTAAAAATCTTTAGGTTTAGGTATAGCTTGGTTTTAGGGTTTTGGTCAATTCAATTAGATGTCTTTGTGGTTTCCTATTAATAAGTTAAGATTAACCTATCCTCATCTCTACACATTTGGTCTTGAAGATGAACCGTGATTAAGGTTCAAAACGTTGATTCTTGAAATGGTCATTGTGGAGTACCTAGAATGTAACTATGAAATTAAAAACCGTATGAATCTAAGAACTATGTATTGTTGTTTGCGAAAGAAGAAGTTGTGTTTCTACTATGATGACTATGGCGTGGAGGAAATGTGCACTCATCGTGGCCTGATACTCAGGGCCTAGTGCCAACAAACCGTTGGTCACCAATTTGTCATGAATTATTCATTGTAACTTCTTCAATATAGTCAAGTTGATATGGATTTGTCATGGTTTCTCCCTTTTATCATGGCTCTATAGGGATGGTTGGGTTGAACTTAGGTTTCCATGGTTGAGACCTTTTCAACATGGGTGACTATGGAAGCTAACTCTCTAATAATGGTGCTAGAGGTGTGCCTCCTTCCATGATCATCGATTTCACCCTTGACACCTAGGATTTATACAGCCTAAAACTCATGGATGGATACAAACTTCCCATCACCATAAATTCTCATATAGGCTCGAAAAAATGCACATGTACATACATGACATGTATTGGTGATTTGAACTTGATTTGTGCACTTTGTCTTCAAGTTAGGAATGAACATGACTTGTAAAAGCATGTGATTCTCGTCCATCATGCCTTAATATTGTTGCACTATCTCCTATGGAAATATTAAAATAGGCAAATGTCCCAAGTTACATCATCTCGCCTCTCTAAAGATGCCCATCTTAGAGATTATATTACACATATGATAACCCTACCAACCTTATTGCATTCTATGGTGTTAACGATGTCATAAACTTATGCCCTCATTGACAATAATGAATCACGACTTATTTTATATACACCTAAGGTTTAAATGCCTCTACGTGCTCACTTCTCTAGTATTTACAACCATAGCTACTAATGAAAATGCACTTGTAACTTGTAACTTGTAGATCATAGATATCATCACTTGTAATTTTATTATTAGCTACACTAGAATGTTCGTTATGTATTTTAACGAAGGATAACTAATGTTAAGAATAATAGAGGCATTTTCATATTTTGCTGATCAATTATAATTTTGTTATTTTTTTGGTTGATTTGGGTACTAAAATAAATTGTTGTGTTATATTAGATGTGTGTAGTTTAATTGTACAATAATGTTCAAGTTCAATTTACTTATTTTGTATTTGGTAGTAGATATTGGTTTGAAAAGGGAAAAGATGATATCTTTGAAGTGTTTATAGACTAATACCTTTGGGAATCAAACTAGAAAAGTTACCATGCCTATATTCATCTCTAGGAAAAGTAAATAAGTTATCAGTTCTTTTGAATGACTTAGATGTTATCATATGATTTTTAATGTTTAAATTATTTAATTGCAATAATAAATAGTTTAGTTAAATATTTGGTTATTTAAATAAAGAGATATAATGAACAATTATCTTCAAAAACTTATTTTCATAACGAAAAAGAATGATTGTAAGCCTTCAAATAATTGTGTAATAATCTTTAAAAACTTATTTTAAACAATAAGAAAGGATGATTGTGGGCTCTAAATACCCGTATGTAATTGTTGATATACAAAATATTTAAATTATAAGAAAATTATTGTTATTATATTTAATAAAATTAATTTTAACTTTTAAAATATTTTATTATTATAATGGATGAATAATCCAAAAATTATGGAAAAAAACATTATAATTAGAATTTTTATTATATTTTATAAATAATAATTTTTATTCATTTTATAAAAAATCATTTTCAAAAATATCATTTTTGAAAAATTTAAATTCTAATTTAAAAAAAATAATATCAAAATAATTTAATAAATTATGTATTTGTTTTAATTTTACACATTACAATATAATTATTTCATATGAATTTTTTATTATAAAAATATTTTTCAACGTGAAACTGAATTAAATCTAATTCAGTTTTCAAATTTAATTTGATTGATAATCACATATTAATAAATTATTTTAAAACAAGATATTTTGTATAAAACTAGTTGTCAAATCATATATTATTTTAAAAAGTTAAACTAGTTGTCAAATCAGTTGATATCAACGTAACGTGTTGGTGATTGTCCAACAGCCATAACAAAGAGACTTTTTATTACCAAAGAAGACCTGGAGTGTAATGTCCATAGAGTGCTGTTAACCGTCCTATACCCATAGGAAAGAGCCTTTCATAACCAAACAAACCCTACTATACCCAATATAGAAAATAGCCTTTCATGACCAAGAAAACCTAGCGTATTGGTAACCGTCCTATACCTGTATCAAAGAACTTTTCATTACCAAACAAGCTTCATCATAAGAATCAAATATAGGTCTATTTATTTATTACATAAAGGTTTAACAATAATAAATATGTGACTTACAATAATTAAACTTGGGCACATTAATTCTTCCCAAGCACCCAAACTACAACCAATAAATCATACTGGTTTTATTTCTACGATAATTTCCCAATACAAATCTTATTAGTACTATGCCTTATGCTTTGACTTAGAAAATACAAATTTATTTTTGTCACGTCCCTAGTTTTCACCCCGTTTGCATGATGTATATAATGTAATCAATCGTGGTGAGGAGCTCAAGGCAAAAGCCCCACCATCGATTGGGTTGTGTGTGTGTTTCGGCAATGGGGATAGTTGCCGATGGTTTACCGTGCCATATGGCACATTATAATTTGACATCATGTAAATACGCACATCAAATAAAACTAAAACCACAACCAGCTACGGCAGTGCAACGTTGAATGAAAAGGGCATGGTTCCAAAGGATAAGGGGTGGGGATGTCAAACCTTAGTCTATGGGGGAAAAACCCATGTTTTGCAACCTTTGGTTGTTTGCCACCTTTTCTTGTCTCATCCAACCTTGTCAACCTCTTTAATGCTTCAGCGAGTGGTTGAGGAGTGATGGTTGAGTGGTTGAGGGCAGTTATTGCCTTTGGGAGTGGGGTGGCAGGACTGTCAGTCCCTTACCCACACCCACACACCACCCACGACTCCATTCTCACCCTGTTGGTTCGTTTTCCACACGCGGAGCGTTCGGCTGTTCATCCACGCGCAGAGGCCACTGTCTGTTCGCTTGCACAGCTAGACTTCAACCTTCACGACGGTGGTCGGTTTCCTGCTCACGCGTAGGTTCGTGGTCTGTTCATTCCTCATGCGGAGGCCGCTATTTGTTTTTCCTCCCGAAGAGGGGCGGGAGTCTTGCTCATCCTCACGCATAGGCAGAGGATCTGCTGGATCTCACGCGGCTAGGAGGAGAGCTGCTTACCTGTGGTCATTCACGTTTTTCCACAGAGTAGAATTGGGTAAGTCTCCTTGGCGTTATGTGGTCTGGTGCGGGTTGCACTCACACATAGACTATTTGGGGTCGTTCTCCCACGTTGTGAGCCTTGCTCACTGATTGTGTTTTGGGGTTGTTGTCTTCCCCACGTTTTTGGTTGGCTGTGGTGTCCAATTGCGTTTTGGGCTGCTATGCTTTCGTATTGAGTCGTTTTCAACAGTGGTCTGCGTCTGAGTTTCCCTGTTGTTTGGGACTGTGTATAGCTGCCATCGTTGGCACTGTGAGTTGGGGCTGTTGATTGCCACAGTCATTGGCCAAGTCTCCCATGGTTATGCCAGGAGTTCTGTTTCTTATCCACTGTGGGCTGTGGATTGTTTCCACTGTTTTAATTGTGAAATTGGGTTGCTGTCGTTACCCTAGTTTGGGTGTGGTTGCTGAGTTGTTTTGGCCATGTTAGGGCCAAGAACAACTCTAAGTTGCCTTGTGGGCTTGATTTGTGCCTCATCTGTTGGTTGGGACTATCACCGGTTGTTTTGCTTTCTTCACAGGGCTGTGAAGGGGTTGATTGTTGCGGGTATGCAGTGGTTGGTCTTCAGACTGTGCTAGCTTGGCCGCTTGTTGAAGGCATGTTAAACCCAGCAGTGTTTGGTTTGGCTTTTTTGTGTCCCCTCGGTTATGTGTAAGCCTGTAATTGACCCTTATCCTTGGAGGAATCATGCCCAGCTCGGGGGTGGCAGTGTGCTGAGAGAATGATGAGCATGCTGGCCTATGGTTGGGTGGAACATTGCAGTGACGTAGCTGGTTGCGGGCAAGTTATTCATTGAAATATAAGTGCTGTGGCTATTCCATCTCTACAATTATATTGATGTTTAATAAGTTATGATGAACATGTTGAATGCTGGTTTATGAATATGTTTGCTTCCGCTGAATGATTGAGGAATTATGCATCTTGTATGATCTTTTATGCATTCTGTTATGTTGTTTAAGCTTTTAATATCAGCATTTCTCCTGTTCATGTCCATGGGGCTATTTTCCCGGCTGAATTTGATGTTCGTCGCGTCCTCTTTGCCGGTCTGAGGGATGGGGACATGACAATTTTTATGTATTTTATGGGTTTATCAATATGAAGGATAATACTAAGAAATGAATGGTTTGTAATTAGCAACCGATGCTTCTGATAATTTGTCCGTAATAGACACTAGCAGTTGGCGCTTCCTATATTTTCGCTGTAAAGTATTTTCCACTATACGTATTTTTTTACCATCACCATGTCTTTAACGTGCAACTGAAATTTTTGTAACGATCACCTAAATAGTTTTTGCTTCGTTTAAATCTTGTAATCGCAATTTAGATAATTTGAGTCAGCTAAAGATATTCCTCAAATCCTTTGTGGTGTCATGTTATCCTTAGAAATCGAAGTACGGCGCTTCTAGTTCCGACATTTTCTCATGAAGGCTTTTCCACTCAAATTACACGAGGTGTTCAATGAGCAACTTGGGATTCCTATATTTAATCTATAAAGGCTTTGGCACGTACATATGTTGTGTCAAGTAAGTCAACATTTCATTTATAGAATTCAAAATTCAAAGAAGTAGGTGGAGCCAACCTTTCATTTACAGAATTCAAAGAATTAGGTGGAGCCTGAGGAGTACGTTAATAGGGGAATCTTAATTTTTCAGGAATGAATTTTTTTCTTTATTTATTTAAAAAATAACATATAATTATAATATTTATAATCTTGCAATAGTTTATAGGTGAATCGACAATTACCCTCGAGAGGATCCAAGAATCAGGACAATTTGCAGATGCATAAAACATATTGTTCCATAGGGCGAAGATGGGAGGGGACAATATGCATAATGTGGGGAAACAATATGCGTACATAAAGGATTGGGGCACAATGAGATGCGGGGAACAATGTGCATGTTGTCCTCCACCACCCTCACTGCTCTAGTTGGTTTATGCACATTGTTATGATCTACATCTCAGTCATGTTTTTTTAAATGTATATTGTCCTTTTTTATAATGGATTAATACAAATTTTGATTATGGAATTTTGTTATTATAATTAGATTTATTTCAAGATTATAAAATAATATGAATTTAGAAAATTTTGAATAAGTCAAGATTAACTTAAACCAAAATTGTGTCATGTCGTGTTAAGTCACAACATTGCTTTTAAATCAATCAAATAAATAAGTCAAGAAGTCGGTTAACATGTGGAAAAACTTCAAATATGAATATGGATTGATTGAATTTTGATCATGAATCTTTGTTATTAGATAATTTGCCTCATTTTAAAACAATCTAAATAACTGGAATTTTGAAAATATAGAATAAATCAAAACCAACCAATAATTCACCCAAAAAAGTAAGCTCGCATAAAAAATAAAACTTATAAATCCATTTAAAACTTAGATTAACTTAATAAACCAAAATCGTGTCATATCGTGTTAAGTCAGAACATTGCTTTCACATCAATCAAATGAATAAGTCAAGGAGTCGGTTAACATGTGGAAAAACTTTAAATTTTAATTGTTTTTCAAATATGAATATTGATTGATTTACACGAATTTTGATCATGAATCTTTGTTATTAGATAATTTGCCTCATTTTAAAACAATCTAAATAACTGGAATTTTGAAAATATAGAATAAATCAAAACCAACCAATAATTCACCCAAAAAAGTAAGCTCGCATAAAAAATAAAACTTATAAATCCATTTAGAACTTACTCAAATAAATATTAATAAAACTTTCCATTAATGAATAATATTGTCATGGCTATAGCCTTAGAGGATCATGACAATTGGTTTATGTTCGTAAATCATTGCATGAATGTAGAGATGGTTACATTAATCTATAACCACAGAGGATTATATATACAATATTCAACTTACATGGAACAAGCTTGAGGCTTGCATTGGGTGCAATTAAGTCTTCCTTGGCTATTTGATTTGCATGAATATGCACTTGTCGCGAAAAAAAAGGCTCAAAGGTGAGAAACTATTCCTTCCCTTGCAAGTCGTAACGAAGGCATTATATTAAGTGGATGGTTATTAGGCCTAATAAACAATGTTGAAGTTATGAAACATGAATAAAAATGCATATAAATACTACTTAGAAGATAGAAGTTGCATAAATGACATGAAAAATCAATAAGAAGATGAGCTTCAACCAAATGTTTATGTCTAGTGGAAAAGGTTGAATACAATGATGCCACCTAGGAGAATGTTGCTTGCAAATGGTAACCAACACTCCCTTTATGAGGGTCCCTGATCTCTTCCAAATTGCTTGTTAACTAACTTGGAATGATGAAGGAAAAAGACTTGCTTCTTGAAAAAGAATCCAAGTGAGCTTAAAGTGCTAATGAATGGTGAGAATGATGACGAAAGATGAGTCTATTCAATTGATTCTTGAAACATAACTTTTCTCTTGATTTATCCTTGTGAAAGGCACGCTCATGGCTTCCATTTATAGGCCAAGTGGTGGTCTTCAAAAAAACCAGTTCATCATGTGAATGCTCCCTCTCATGAAGTAGCCTCAAAGTATAAGTATGGGGGTTATTGAATGGCCAAGCATGTGATAGATGCCAATTCAAATTCCTTGGAGCCAAAGTGTGGTTGTAAAGCTTTGAATGCACCATGGATGTTGATGGTACGTGTGCTCATACAATGACACGAATTTCAAAGGTTTTTCCTTGTGATGTCACATGGACTTCTTTTTATCAACACGCGTGGGTGGACCAAAGTTGGGCTATTTGATTCATTGTTCTATTTCACATATCAATTTTGTTGAAGAAGAAGCTTTGTGAGATGCATGTTATATGCCAATGATTTATTTATGTTATGATCATCGAAATGTCACATATGTGTGAAATTTATGTGATAACAAATGCCCCATGTTGTGTGAGGTTAGGATGGACCTGCATAGCGAAAATGCATTACCATTTCTTCCCCTCATGTTCAAATTCCATCACTGTGATAGTAAGTGAGAAATTGTTGAGAGTAAAAGATAGAAATTTTTTTAAGGATCGATAATTTTCTAGAAGTGTAGAAATCTTGGCGATTCTTTTTAATTCTTAAATTCACAACCATTAAATGTTTGGCAATTTTAAAAAAAAAAAATTTAAATTTCTAAGGACTATATAGTTTTGGACATTTTTTGGCATTTTTTAGAGTAAAAATAAGTTATCTCATGCAATTTAAGCGAATCAATTTAGAAAAAAAAATGGTGAATCTTTTTTTTTCGAAAAAACCATCGAAAAATAGCCTAATGGGCTAAATTTTGCCCCTAAAATTTTCCATGGTAAAAGATATTTTGTAGGGGAGTGCTAGTGATAAACAGTGAAACAATAGACTGATAATTGACCCATAAAGAATTATTTTTTACAAACAAGGTATGAATCTCTATGCTCTTTAAATCGTATCAAAATAAATTACAATAAAAAAAGACCAAGGGATCGAATCTCTAAAATTCTAGGGTAGTGTCAAATTGGCTTTAGTCCTTGCCTAAAAATATATACCTAGTGCATTGATATGATGGCAATGAGGCCCAAGTGAGGTGAATTGTTGATGATGTCGAACAACCATGAGGATGGCTGCACTTGAATAATGGTGAAGGTGTGAAATGGGAAACTTGAGATACTAGGTTTGGATCTCTTCAATCATAATTGAGAATGCTACAACCGCCAGAACATATGAATCCTCCTGATGCAAAATAAGAGTTGGTGTCAAGCATAGGGGAGACTACTGAGGAAAATAACATTGATAACTCTCTCTTATTAGTCCGAGGTTAACCCTCTACCGAGGAGAATATTAACCAAGGTGCAATATCTATCATTGTGTCTCTCAAAATGTAATATAATAAATTCAATGAGATTTGAAGCTATTATCGAGATATTGATCTCACTAATGAGCACCAATAACATATTGTAACTGAATATGATGGGGACATTCTAAGATGAGTGAAGTTAGTAAGCGTGGGGCTCATGACTTCCCTTGATCATAGTAAAAAAATGGTTATCTTACTCTAGGAAACAATTTTCAACTAGTAGTACAAGATTAATTAGGGTCGGAAGGGGCCAATGGCATGAACAAACTATAAGTTGGGTATCATAGGGTAATGTCAAACTGGAATGAGTAAAAGGATCATGTAATAGGGTGAAACTAATAACATTAAAGGTGTTATTAGGTGAGTAACACCGTGCAAATACATTGATCAACGGTGTCCAAGGGTGTTTCTATGAAAAAGAAAAACATAACTAACATCGTTCCCACATTTTAGTGTATCGAGGAGCCCCGTTTTTACAATTTAATAAAAGAATAAGGGGAAATGTTATAGAAAATAAGATGGGTTTCCAATGATAAATACCATGTAGATCATTCTTATGGGGATAGTTAGGTGACAATGGTGTTATAATCAATGGGTAGGGCCCCATTATGATAAAACCTTAGTTTTGACCCTGTAATGTAAAATTGTAAATATTGATGTAAAAGGATAATAAGTCAGAAAAAAATAGTCTAGGGTGACCAAGACATTGTAAATGTGTACATTTTTATATTAATATAAAATATTTGAGGGCTGCAGTGGAAGAAGGATGAAGAAGAGATGGGGGGCTATGATTCCACAAGTGTGGAAGTGATAGTGGGCTAAGGGAAATAACCCTTGTGGAGTTTAGAGTATATCCTTAGCCTTATCCATTTAACCAAAGTTGTCAAACCATGATTAAGATTCATGCTTTAATTAAATAATTATTCAATTATCCTAAGAGGGTATTAAAAGGGGATAAGTGGTCCCATCTGGACTGGCCACATGGAAATCTAAAATATTCTTATAATAGTGATAATCCAGGCTTGGAGGGGTTCCTTATTCATTACCACAATTTGAGATACATTCACCATCATCCTTGCCATAGCCTTGTACTACCATCATTTGGTACCGGTGACAGAGAACCCAAGATGCCATTGGTGAATTTGAACTTTCCATGCCATTAACCCTGGTAGATTGGTGCATGAGAGGAACTTGTCCTATATTTTGTGCCTTGTAGTCATAATTTAGAGGAATCCTGTCCATCCTATGTTGGAGCACTAGAATGGAATCGAACAATGCATGAGGGACTATTAGCTCAGAGAAGGAACCATGTTCCTAGCATTGTGTAGGTTGATAGGGAAGGAGAATTGAGGATTGGGACAACTCTGGAGGGGGTTTCTGCACCAAGGGGTTGCATGAGATATTGAGTTGTGTAGAGGTTGGGGAAGTAATTTTCCCTTATGGATTGATAGTCCCTGCTCGGGGGTGGCTCTATCAAATAAAGACATGGATTTAAATAGCCCATGGTTGTGAGGAACCTCCTTCACCTGTAGCTAGTTAGAGAACTATTTATTTAAAAGATAAATCTCTAATTGTATGAATTCCATCGTTAATTTTATGTTTACATACTATTCAATTTATTGTTTATGATTGTACATGTGTATGGATTGCTTGGTATGTTATGAATGATTTCATATTAGAAATTGCCTGAAATTATTAATAACTACATATGATAATTTGGGCCACTATATATGTTAATTTCATTGTTAAATTGAATGGATTTATGAAAAATGAGTTTGTACATAAGTGGTGAATTTGGATACATGATTTGACTACCGTGTGGTCTCAATGATTGAAACAGGTGACTGGCACTACAACAAAAAAGGTCATTGGTGAGGGTCATGCTTATGACAGACCTTTAAGGTTCGTCACCGATGTTGCATATGGTGATGGTCCTTAAAAAACCGTTGTTGTAAGTGCATATGGTGATGGTCCTTTAAGGTTTGTCACCAAATATCTTATCAATGACACTTTTGGTGAGGGTTCTTAAATTGACATTGTTAATTCTATCTTTAGTGACACTTCTAGTGACAATATTTTATTGGCCCTCTCTAATGCTCTTTTTGTTTAACTTATGGTGACATCCCTTTAAGATTTGTCACCAAAGCCCTTTTCAATGACACTTTTGGTGAGAGTTTTAAAATCCCATCACTAATTCTCTCTTTGGTGACACTTCTGGTGATGGTTGTTTATTGGCCCTCACCAATGCTATGTTTGGTTACTTTTAGTGAGTGTAAAAAAACATTCGTCTTCATTGGTCATTCTAATGAGTTTTCGATGACACTATGTGACCGTTGCTATACTTTTTTACAAAAGATAACAACTTAAGACGATTGCTATGGAATCTTTGTCATTATGTGTCCAAGGTCATAGTGGTTAGAGTAAATCAATTTGTTAAGAAGTAATTAGTGTGTTTCATTTCCCTCAAGTAATGAGAACATAGTTTTCTTATGATTCAACACATTATTCATGTCTCTTAGGTTTATCATCTATGAATTTACCTTTAGATGGAGTTCCACTAGTATGTGTAGGAACCATATTATTTAAGACATAATCAATCTTGGTTAATTTTGATTATGAGCGAGACCTAACACTCATCGACACTCTTGGATGCATGCCTTGGAATGCATTAGCACACACTGATTAGATGCCTGGGAACATCTTTGCACCTAGAACATCTTTCCATGCCTAGAATTCCTAAGCATGTATTGGTTACATTCCCTAGAAAAGGGTAGCACTCCCTAACATGTGTTGGTACTCCCTAGAATTCCCTAGTAATCACTAGCATTCCCTAGCACACGACATTGGCACGCATTGACATAGATTAGAACTTGGCATGTATTGGCACCTATTATTAGTGTGCCTAGCATATACATTTTGAAAAAGGTAAAGTACTGACTTATTAACCCTCTTATGTGTTCAGTTCCTTGAATTTTAACTGTGTACTCCCTTTAGTTTCCTTGAAACTCCTTGAAACACATTAGTACACCCTGACACCTGGCACATATTGGCATGCTTTAGCACCCGACATGTCTTGGAATGCCTGGAATGCATTGGCACTATGCATTCCTAGCACACTATGGAACTTCTTGACATGCCCTTTAATTCCATAGAATTCCTTACCACTTTTTAGCATTCCTTGTCACTCCCTCCTACGAATTCCTGACACTCGTTAACATTCCCTAGCACACCCTCTTATTTGTTTATTTCTATGCATTTTGACCTAGTGCTCCCTTGTGTTTCCTTGACACTCCCTAACACTCCTTGGCATGTATTGACACTCTCTCAAACACCTTGGAACTCCTAGACATTCCCTACCACTCCATAGCATGCCCTAGCACTTTCTGGCATGCTCGGAAAGTGCATAACAATTTTGTTAGGAATTTTGAAGAATTTGGTCACCAGGCAAGCAAGGCCACGATGGAAAAGGAGAGAGTAAGTAGAATGTTTCCTGTTTTGAGGAAACACTAAATCTAAACAATGAGCTAAGTTAGACAAGTATTCTATTTTTGGAAGGGGCATGAATGTAAACTAGTGATCGATAGAGCCTTTATTAATATAATGGGATTTCTTGCGTTAGTTAGAGAATCGGTTGACTGTTAGTTAAGAACTAGTCGATGATTAAAAGAATAGTTGTGAAAAGTATATAAGGTCGACCCATAAGCTATGTGCGGAGGTCGCTTATTACGATCGGGAGATATATGACCAAGAGATAGAGATCGAAAAAGTAATATGGTCATGAGAAGAAGACGACAAACAGAGGAAGAAGACATGAGAGCATGAGAAATACATAGAAAACTAATCTATTGTAAAGAAGATATTAAGATATGTCTATAGGCTTTGTGTGTTGACCAAAAGCATTCTAAGTATAACTCATGCCATATGAATATTGATTTTGTGGTTTTCCCATATGGGTTTCCACGTTAAATCTATGCATCTATGATGTCTGTGTATTTTTTGTTTGAATATTTATGAGTTTGTATCACTTATATTAATATAAGATTTGTTATATTTTTATCAATTTAGACAGTATTATCTTAGGATCTTATTTGAGAGAATAACATGCACAACAATCAATCACAAGAAACAATAGACACAAATATTTTCCTCGAGGAAACCATAAAGGAGAAAACCCCGCAACTTCCTCAAAGATAGAATAAGCACCAATGGCAGCAGTAAAACCCAAAGATAGTAAGATGATCTCCAACAGTTGTTCTCTCTCTTATCCCAGCTCCTTCTCTCTCACTCATGCACTACAACTGAGTGTGAGTGACTGTGTGATAAATAGAGAGGCTCACTCTCTATTTATACTAGTTTCTAACTTGACAATAAATTACTAGGGCTGAATTCTCTAGGAGAGTCTAATAACCCTAGTGCCCCACAACTGTGGAGACTTTAACCCCTGATCAACAAGGAGGGTTAACCTCTATGACTTTACATGACTTGTTTACATTATTGATTCTCCCGATAGGAACATCGAGGACTAATCAAATACAATATATGAAATACATAAGTGAATACATTCCAAATTTACAAATACATCAACACTCCCTCTTAACCAGGAAGGTATTCTCTTGACACAATTGATCAGCACAAGTCTTCTTCTCTGGATCAAGTCTAGATCATCGTCAATGTTGGATCATCATCAAATCTAGATCATCACTGGATCGTCATAGAAACTAGATCATCACTGGATCATCATCAAAGTTGGATCATCACTGGATCATCATCGAAACTAGATCATCACTGGATCATCATCGAAACTGGATCATCACTGGATCATCATCAAAGTTGGATCATCATTGGATCATCATCATCACTGCTTCTGCTATCTTGATCAACTGGTGCTATCTCTCAATTCTTCTTGTAATAGGAAATTCTACAAAGCCAGCCCTTTTTCATGCTGGTTGTAGGCCTATCCTCCATGTAGGTCTTCATCTTCTTCGACACTTATATCTGACCCAGTCACAAAGGTCCGCCCAGTGCTTACATATGACCATGGGAGGAACACATCCACCACCATGTCAGAAAGGTATGCCCAACACTCACATTTGACCATTGGAGGAACACATCCACCACCATGTCAAAAAGGCCCAGCACTCACATCTGACCATGGGAGGAACACATCCACCACCATGTCAGAAAGGCTCAACACTTATATTCACTAGCATGGTAGGACACAACTACTACCATCTGTGAAAAGGCTCCAGCACTTACATCCATTGGCATGGTAGGACACACCTACTACCATCCATGGAAAGGCCCCAGCACTTACATCTACTGGACTGGTAGGACACACCTACTACCATCCAAATAAAGGCCCTTGCACTTACATCTACTAGCATGGTAGGACACACCTACTACCATCCAAAGAAAGGCCCCAACACTTACATCCACCAGCGTGATAAGATACACCTACTACCATTTGTGGAAAGGCTCTGCACTTACATCCACCAACATGGTAGGACACACCTAATACCATATGTGGAAAGGCCATGCAGTTACATCTGCTGGCATGATAGGACACACCTACTATCATCTAAGGAAAGGCTCTGCACTTACATCCACTTTCATGATAGGACACACCTACTATCATCTAGGGAAAGGCTTTGCACTTACATCCGCTGGCATGATAGGACACACCTACTATCATCTACGGAAAGGCTCATCACTTATATCTTACCATGAGAGGAGCCAATCCTACCACCATGTCAAAAGGGCACAACATTTATATCTGATCATGCAAGGAACCAATCCTACCACCATGTCAGAAGGGCACAACACTTATATCTGATCATGGGAAGAACCAATCCTACCACCATGTTAGAAGGGCACAACACTTATATATTACCATGTGAGGAACCAATCCTTCCACCATGTCAGAAGGGAACAACACATATATTTGACCATGGGAGGAACCAATCCTACCACCATGTCAGAATGGGTCACGGGCTCATCACTTCCTCTTGGAAGGAACCTCGATCCAGAGAACACCAAGTTTCTCCCTAATGTACTAAAACTTCACTCTAGCTAATGGCTTGGTCAACACATCAGCTAGCTATTCATCCTTCACAACATATTGGAGCTTCACTGCTCCTCTCTACACCATATCCCTGATATTGTGATATTTGATCTCGATATGCTTTGACTTGTCATGGAACACCGGGTTCTCTAACAACTTCACACAACTTTGGTTGTCACAATATATATAAGTAGCATTCAACTGGAGATCAAATAAATCATATAGTAGCTTCCTCATCCACACTGCCTCACAACTAGCCGAACAAGCTGCGACATACTCTACTTCGGTTGTACTCAATGCCACGCAATATTGCTTCCTACCAAACCAAGAGATCACACCTGATCCCATACTAAAGCAACACCCCGAAGTTCTCTTCCTATCGATGGAATTGCCTACCCAATTTGAATCAACATAACCTTCCACGTTAATCTTCTGATCTACCTCATACTTGAGCCCATAATCAACTATACCCTTTAGGTACCTCAGAATATGCTTTGCAGCAATCAGGTGAACATGTCTCGGATCCATTAGGAACTGGCTGAATGTGTTCACATCAAAGCAAATATCTGGTCTTGTATTCATCAGGTACATCAAGGACCCAATCATCTGATGATATGTCATAGCATCAACCATCTCTGATGAAGCATCACTCAATAGCTTCAGGTTTGATGCCATAGGTGTGGTCATGGCCTTGCAGTCCATCATTCTGAACCTCTTTAGGATCTCTACTACATACTTCCCTTGTCCCAGGGAAATTCCATCTATATTCTACCACACCTCCATGCCTAGAAAGTAGTACATCATACCCAAGTCCTTCATCTCAAACTCGGCAGCAAGCTTCCTCTTTGTATCAGCAATTAGCCCATCTACACATGTTACAAACAGATCATCTACATATAGTAGGAGTATCACTGGGTTCTCTTCTTCTACTTTGTAGTAAATGTTGGAATCTATTTTAGTCTTGGTAAAGCCCAAACCAATCTGTAAATGTGCTTGGAATCTGTTTTAGTCTTGTTAATTCCGCCATACCATGTCATGGGTTCTTGTTTCAAACTGTACAGGGATTTCTTCAATTTACACACATGAGTCTCCCTGTCATGTGTCTCAAAACCGAGTGGCTGCTCCACATACACTTCCTCTTCCACTACACCATTCAATAAAGTAGTATTGACATCCATCTAGTGTATCTTCCATTTCATTACTGCAGCCAGGGAAAGTACTGATCTAATGGAAGTGTATATGGCTACGAGTGCAAAAGTTTCTTCATAATCTATTCCTTCTTTCTGGGAGAAGCCACGAGCCACAAATATTTCTTTCTATTTCTCTATGTTTCTATCTGCAACATGCTTGATCTTGTAGATCCACTTGGAAGTCAAACAGACTTCCCCTCTAGTCTAGGGACAACATCCCATACATCATTCTTCATGATTGACTAGTAATCCTCGATCATACAATCCTTCCATGATTTCTTCTCCACCGCTTCTTCATAGTTGGAAGGTTATTTATCAATGATGTCACATAATAGGGATACATAACCAAAGAAGGACCTAGTTCTTTTCCTCTCTCTGTGCACTTCTTCTGGAGCGCCATATCTCTTTGCACCTTGGATAGCCTCTCGTACCCATGCAGGTTTCCTCTTGTGAGGATTCTTCTCTTGGGGTGGATCTACAGGTTCCTGGGGTTCTTTGATTTCTCAATCTTCATCTTGATTTGCATCATTCATAGTTGTATCTTGATTTCTGGGTACTTCTATTTCTTCAAAGTCTTCAACTGGTCTCTTTCTGGATTTTTTGTAAGCTGAGTCTTCGTCAAATGTTACGTCTTTGCTAATGTTGATCTTCTTGAATCCTGGGAAGCATATTCTGTAAGCCTTTGAGCTTTCACTATATCCCACAAATATACCCTTCTTCCCTGAAGGATCTAACTTTGTCCTCTTTTCTTTCGAAATGTGTATGTACACTAGACAACCAAAGATTCTGAGATGACTGACTTCTAGTTTCTTGCTAGATAAGACTTCTTCGGGTGTCTTGTTCTCGAGTACTCTATTTGGAGTACAGTTCTGTACATACACAACTAGTCTAGCAGCTTCTGCCCATAAATGCATGGGAAGATCTTGATCATGAAGCATTTCCCTTGCAGCTTCCATGATCGTTCTATTCTTTCTTTCTGCAACCCCATTCTGTTGTGGATTATATGGAGTGGTAAACTCCCTCTTAATCCTTGAATCTCTGCATAATTATTTGAATTCATTTGATGTGAATTCTCTGCCATTATCTGATCGAATTTTTTTTTTTTTTTTGTGGTTCTCGATCAAAGCTTTGAATTCCTTGAACTTACTGAATACTTCATCTTTTTTCTTTAAGAAGTATATCCATGTCTTCCTAGAAAAATCATCAATGAAAGAAACATAATATACATACCCACTCAATGAACTGGATGACATCGGGCCACATACGTCAGAGTGGATGATTTCTAAGATTCCTTTTGCCTTGCTCTCGCTACTTGGAAATGTCTTCTTTGTGTTCTTTCCTTTCGCACATCTTGTGCAGACACCATCATGTTTTGTCTATATTTCTAGAATACCTTCAACAGCTTTGCTTGGAAGTGGTAGTTCCCTATAGTGCACATGTGCAAGCCTTCTATGCCAAAGTTCATTTGGCTCTACTGAGTCATGGACGAAAGATTTTTCTAGTTGGCCCTTCAATTTGTATAGTCCTCCCTCTTGCTCCCCAATCATTACTGCATCATCTATAGTCTTTCCTTTTGGCCACATGAGGACTTGGCCATCTACAAATGAAACCCTTATGCCTTTTGCATCCAATGCAGATATGGAGAGGAGATTATTCTTTAGTCCTGGTACAAACAAGACATCCTTCATCTTCATAGACTTTCTAGAGTCTAGCTTATAGGATGATTCACCACTACCTTTTATTGGATACTGGTTTTCATCCCCAAGTTTCACCTTGTGAGGTGACTCATGTTCGAACAGTTTCACAAAGGATTCTTTGAATCCCATCATATGCTTGGAAGCCCCACTGTCGATAAGCCATCATTGTTTCCATGTGTGATAGTTCCTGTGAGGGCAGAAATCAGAACATATTCTGCATCACTAGAAGAATCTTCTCTTTCTTCTTTGGCTCTCTTTCTGGGAGGTTCATCATCCTCTAAAGTGTGAGCATGATGTCTTCTCTTGTTTCCCTTATTCTTGTGAGAGCCACCTTTGTTTCTAGGACATTCTTTGGCAAAGTGTCCTTTCTCGTCACATGTATAGCATCTGATTTTGGACAAATCTTTGACATATCTTTTAGGGTTATTTTTCTGGTGAGAATGCTTACCTTTGGGTGATGATAGTCCCGCCTGATTTTCTTGGAGTGTACTGTGAGAGCTTGATATTCACTTCCCATACTTTCTTCTCGAGCTACTATTCGAGCTTCTTCTTGTGAGCATTCCTCCCACAGTCTACTAAAGGTGACTAGCTTTCTTCTAGCACAAATCCCTTGAATGAAAGAGTCCCATGACCTAGGGAGACCATTCAAAGTGCTCATCACAATTTTTGCATTCTCCACTTCTTCATCCACTGCTTCAAGTTGTTCTTTGATCTAGGAGACCCTTGTAAAGTGTGACTGTATGGTCTCCACATTATGTATCTTCACACTCTTTAGCTGGTTCATCAAAGTCATCTTCCAATTTATGTTCTTCCCTTCAAATAGCTTGTTCAGGGCATCAAACATTTATTTTGGTGTCTTTAGGGAGGACACATATGGTATGAGGTGATCCTTGATTGAATCAACAATAACCCTCTTAGCCATGACCAATTTATTTTTGTGTAAGGCCTTAGCCTCATCTCCCTCTGGAACTGGAACCTCTTCACTGATGTAAGAGTCCAACTCATTTTCTTCTAGGACCAGGGAGATCCTATACTTCCAGGCTCAGAAGTTATCATCTCCCTCAAGATTTTCATCAAGATTGGTGTGATGAGACATCTTAACTGAGAACCTCAAATGGAAATACAAAATATTTAGATCTTACCAATTTGAGAAGCTAAAAACTGGATCTAGAGTCGATCTTCTATAGTGTTGGTTTTCTGGTTCCAAGGCAGATTAGGGTTTGAATTTCCCATAGTTCTACCCAACCAAAAACCTTGACTTTTGTCTCTAAACTTTGAGTTTGAGGAGGAGAGAAATCCTATCCTACGCTCACTCAAAAATTCCTCTTCAGTGAAAAGCCCTAATTTCCTGATGTAGTGGTAGATCAAAAACTGAAAGTGCTCAGAATTAGATTATGTTTTGATAGAAATATGTGCCCTTCAATGGAGATTCAGCCTAGCCTTCATTTGTTGATGGATTGTGGAGAGATACCCAAAAAGTAAGAAGCCCTAGCTTCCGCAGCTGCACAGTGTCTTGTTCTTAGGTTAGCTCTGATACCATGTTATATTTTTATCAATTTAGATAGTATTATCTTAGGATCTTATCTGAGAGAATAACATGCACAACAATCAATCACAAGAGACAATAGACACAAATATTTTCCTCGGGTAAACCATAAAGGAGAAAACCCCGCAACTTCCTCATTGATAGAATAAGCACCAATGGAAGCAGTAAAACTCAAAGACAGTAAGATGATCTCCAACATTTGTTCTCTCTCTTATCCCAGCTCCTTCTCTCTCACTCATGCACTACAACTGAGTGTGAGTGATTGTGTGATAAATAGAGAGGCTCACTCTCTATTTATACTAGTTTTCGACTTGACAATAACTTACTAGGGCCAACTTCTCTAGGAGAGTCTAATAACCCTAGTGCCCCATGATTGTGGGCACTTCAACCCCTGATCAATAAGGAGGGTTAACCTCTATGACTTTACATGACTTGTTTACATTATTGATTCTCTCGATAGGAACATCGAGGACTAATCAAATACATAATTGAATACATTCCGAAGTCACAAATACATCAAAAATATTGTGGAATGTTGATAATAATGATGGTAGACATGAATTAGATCTGTATATTTTATATGTTGTGTATGTGTTGATGGACCGGTTTTCTTTTTATGATGTGTATGTGCCGATGGTTTTCCATCCCACTGGTTCGGTAGAGTGGCATGTTAATGTTTCCATGAATAAATCCCCTTCTGTAACTACATAATCCTGTTTCTCGCAGTCCCCATAGGTATCTCGGGAGAGACTTCACTTGTGTCACAGGTGTTGCCGACAAAGTTATGCTCTGTGGGGCTAGTGCCTTGGGATTTGTTGGATGGGCACGGAAAATTGAAACCTGGGATAATGGAGTTGATGCCAATAGGGATCCAAAGTTCACTTCAAAATTTTGGAAGGGTCTCTTCAAAGAATTTGGAACCAAATTAAATCTCAGTACAACATATCATCCACAAATAGATGGACAAACTGAGCACATGAATCAATTCATTGAGGATATGCTGTGAATGTATGTGATGGACAAGCCCAATAAATGGGAAAATTACTTATATCTAATAGGGTTTTCCTATAAAAATGGTTACCAAGCATAATTAAAAATGATTCCTTTTGAATTACTCTATGGAAGGAAGTGTAATGTTCCAGTAAGGTGGGATAATCTTGTTAATAGGCTAGTTGTGGGGCCAAAAATTCTTCAGGAAATGGAATAGAAGGTAGCCAAGATAAAACAGACTTTGAAGACTTCTCAAGAAAGGAAAAGAGTTATGGCGACAAGGACAGAGTGGATAGAGAATTCTAAATTGGGGACAAATTATTTTCAAGGTTAAGGGCAAGAAGATTCACTACGGTTTGTTAGTTGCAAGAAGTTGGAAGCCAGGTTCTGTGGACCCTTTGAGGTCCTGAATAGAATTGGGTAAATTTATTATGAACTTTCTCTTCCGATCGATCGTATGGTAAAAATACCTAATATTTTCTATGTTTCATTATTAAAGAAGTATGTATATGACTATAATCATGTTATTGATTGGTCTATGATATAGGTGGAACCCAAAGGGGTATTCCAGGTAATTTAGCCACTTTGCATATTGGTAAAAAGAACCAAAATTCTCAGGAACAGGACCATAGGGTAGGTAAAGGTACAATGGACCCATTATATCCCTGAAGAAGCAACCTGGGAACTAGAAGATCAGATGCAGGAAGAGTATCCCCATCTATTTGAAGACTAATTTTGAAATAAAAAAATTTGCAAGTTTTGTTTTGTAAATTTTGGAATTATAAACACCAAGGATGGTGTATATTTTGAGGAGGGAAATGTAACACCCTTGGACTAAATCCATGTTAAATAATGTGTTTATTTAATGTTTATGAGTGGCTAGTTGGTAGAACTCCCTGAATGTTTCAATATTTTATATAAATATAAATCAATTGTGGCTAATCTAGAATGCTAAATGATCGGAGACTCATGTATTCACCCATGACAGTGAGAGGAGAGGGTTGTAATTGCCTAGGGAAGACTAATCTTATGCCCTGTTAATCCTACAAACTTTATTGGAGACCTTGTGATCTTTGTTAAACCTTAAATACCCTTGTTTAAATGGACTTTTTGTGATAATGATGGATTGAAAGGATGTTAAGAAAGTTAATCATTTTGACAAGTGGTTCTTGGGAAGAACGTTGCATGGGAAGAGTTGAACCGGGCTTACAGAGAAGGCCTAAGGTAGTGGCATGGCGTGGAATTGTGAGAAGAATAACATGAACAATATGAACACTCCAGCAATTGACAATCCAAAATGGTCCAAGAGAGCATGATATGGGTGACTAGAGATGCTGGCTCAGAGCATAACCACCCAAGAATGGGTAGAGAAAAACAATTCCATCATGTTGTGAGAGGAGGGATCATTTTTTAGCACAAAGGAAAAAGATTCAAGAGAGGACAAATGGTGTGAACAAGAGAAGAGTTTATGGAACAAGAAAATCTCAGAAGTTGTTGAACGCACAGTGTACAAAAGCCAGAGTGTGGTGCGTAGAATCCCAACACGAATTTGAATTTGTTGGGGAAGACATGTCAATTGGTATCACTGGTGGATAGCGATATCACATCTAGAACCAAAGCGAAGTTTCCAAACTGATTATCATGCAGTGGTAGTTGGGATGGTGGGAAAACCTGAGTGCCCATACCTAAACCTGCAAGCCTTTTATTGGTGTTTTCCTTATTCATGTTTTTCCTTTGGTTTCTCTAGTGAAATGGAAACTCATGCATGATATAATCTTGGTGGATTTCTAGGCACAGACAACAGTGACGATCATCATTGTTGTGCCAATGAAATGAATTATAGAGTTTAACATGGATTTGGTGAAGGTCAATAAATATTGGATGTCAAATTGTTGAACCCTGAGAAAACTTGGGTTGGTGAGAATTCTATGGTGAATGCATGAGTCTTAGCTCGGGGGTGTTTCTATACTAAGAGACCTATGAGCATATTTACCTATGGTTGGGTGGAGCATGGCTGCCATGAATCCAATTTTCCAAAAAATTGATTCAGATAAGTGTTTAAATATTGAACTTAATGATGAATGAGTATATATGTTTATCTGTCTTGAGATAGAGTAAATGTCTAAGTTGTGCATGATGGAATGTTGATTTCATGAATGGAATGAGAATGTATTTTTTGCTTCACTCCTTATGTCTGTGAATGATTAATTGACAAATTCATTAGTTGGATATTGGTGAAAGATACAATAGGTTCCAAAGGATGTTAGTGGTAACTTGTTATTGTTTTTCATGGAATGAATTTACCTTAGATGCACATTGGAATCTATGCCAGTAGATTACAGGGGGGGTGTTAATGAATTCCAAATGAATAATTCCTTAATCTTGTGCTAATTATTCTAGTTTAATAGATTATCATGAGTAAATGTAATGTGGATGGTTGCAAACTATAGGTGTGTTTTAAAGTGCTTCTTTGTGCCTATGTTTATAGATTTGATGGATTGAGGGTTGAGCTTGCAACCAGTCAATATCCCTAGTATTTATTTATCGTTTGAATCAGTTTGCAAAGGACTTTTAGATCTATTTGAGACTTTTGAGGGTCTGTTTGAAGTTTGAAGATAGTCATTTTTTCTTTGCTTGAGTTTTGTTTGGTGTGGATCAGTTCGTTGTGATGAGAAGGTGCATAGAAATTGTCCCTCAACTGGTTAGAACATTTGCAGGATTTGCAAAGAAACTTACCTGGAGTTTCTTGAAGGTTTGATGTGTTGGTTTACCCATTCAATGGAATCAAGTTGGGTTTGCAAAGATTGTGGGCTTGTTCTGATGCCTGAGTTTTGACTTTCGACGTGCCAACTTTGGAAAACAATTCGAGAGGGTTGTTTGTTGTGTTTGTGTATTTGTTTCTTGATTCCAATAGTCGATGTGTTGATGTCGGAATCAACAAGATGGAGATTTATTTTTTCCATTTGATATTGTCAGTGTCAAATACCAACTTCTGACGTGCTAACATTTGGAATAGAAAGTTGGGAATGTTCGTTGTGTTTTGCATGTGTTAGTGTCAACTACTGACTCCCGACGTGCCAACATCGAGAATCGAGAATTAGAGGTATTTTCATTGTAGTTGGGTTGTCTGTGACGGCTCCCAACGTCCAATGTGCAAACGTCAGAAATCAAAGGTTGAGAGTGTTATTATTCCATTTTATTTTGGCATGCTGAATTTCAACGACCAACATCGGTAGGGTCAACATCGGAGGGGAAAAGTTGGATCGAAAGTTAAGATTGGAATGTAGGGTTTTAAGCTGTCATATCTTGTTTTTTAGTTAATCCATGTTGTTGATTTTTTTAGTAAATTTTAATCTGGTTTAAGTCTTGTTTAATCATTTTTAAACATGTTCGTTCTGTTTAATAAGCTAATGGTTTTCTCAAGTGGTTTTATCTACGTTTTCACAGTTTTGAATTGTCTGGAACTCATGGATTTTTGTTTATATTACGGTTTTATTTTATTTGAGAAAATATTTTTGGATCTTGTGTTTATCTCTGATTGTTGTTGACAACTAGTGGTTGTCTGTGTGTTTGTGTAGCGTCTGGGTATGTTACAATTATAGTGTCGTTAAGTGCCTAGACTATGGAATATTGGTATTATTATTATACTTATCTATAACTAAATAATGGATCAACATGCACAACAATTTTGTTGGGGGGTATTGTGTTCCACATGTGAAGGGGTTGGGGTTAGGAGTGGTGGCTCCCCCTAACAATTTTTTTTTCAGAAATAAAAAATCCTGTCCTTGTTATTCTCAAAAAGAATCAAAGGTCATCAATACATTCTTCCCTTAAGAAGGTAACATACCATCAACACCCCAAGAGTACTGCCGGGGGGAAAGGCATAACAGCTAAAATGTGTGATCCCATCATAAAACTGTCTCATCATAAAGAGAGGACTGTCTTCACCTCCACATCTATCGAGTGCCAAAAGGCACTGATCAGTAATCTAAAAGTGATCACTCTATCAATCATAACAAATATAAGGGAAATGTAATAATCCCTTTACCATGCTCAGAAGAGCTGAAAAGTATCCTGAGAAACCAATTGGTTCTCGAAATATTCCTTAAAATTGCCTTTACCCTGAGGATAAGAGAGTGCATTTTTAGAGAGAAGGTCAGCCATCCGATTGTGCTCTCAGTGGATGTGGGAGAAAGACAAATCCTGAAAGCTGAGTATTAGCTTTTTAGTCTCCCTACACCAATGAAAGAGATAAGGTGGGGAAAGAGCAGTCGATCCCAATGCCCAGTTGATGATTACTTGAGAATCACCATATACATGGGTTAGGGGGATCCCCATCATTTGGGAAGAGTGAAGAAGTGTCCATAAGCTGAGCAGTTCTGCTTTAGTGTTAGTGCCATATCCAACCCCCAGTGAGAACTCCAAGTAGTGAGACTCATTGAAATGTATGCAGTAACCTACACCAGCAATCTTGCAGTTTGAGGCACCATCAATAAATCCACAGGGATAAACCTTGCAAGGGGGCTTCCCCAATTTTATGCTTCTTGTTTTTCCTGTGACAGTCGATGAAGGAATAGCTTGAACAGTTGTAATAATTTGTTGTACCAAACTGAAAATGTTCCTTCATTTCCCCTCGAAGACAGCTTGGTTACGCACTTTCCAAATAATCCACATCATATGGAAAGGAAGCATATAGAAGTGCGAGTTCCTAGGAAGGTTTCCAATCCAGCCTCTGATCATGTCCCCAAGCGGTACACACGAAGGAAAAGCTGGGAGATTAAGAAGATCGCAAACATGTTCAACGACTGTTTTCCAAAAAGAGCAGATGGAGAATAAGTGCTCGACTGTCTCCTCGTCCGAACAGCAGAGAGCGTATATACCAAGGCCTTGTTTTCCCCTTTTTTGTAGATTCTCCCAGGTGAGGATTCTGTTCCAGAGAGATAACCAAATAAAACATGAGATTTTGTTGGGAAGATCCTTAGTCCATAGAAGGGAGTCAGCAAGGTTTGCAGTCGGGGGCGAGAGAGAGAAAACAATGCATTCGTAAGCATTCTTGGCAGTAATGGAACCCGATTTTTTTTATAGTCCCAAACAAGTTCATCAGGACGATCAGTGAGGTGAATACCAGCTCCAGATAGTCCCTCGATATATGCATTCCAGGTTATTTTGTAAGATCCCCCAAGATCTAAATCATCGGTAGTTAACCAATAGCTCTGTGCATTATGAAGAGAATTTTGAGCCTGGGAGAGTGTGCAAATATTCATATCCTCCAGATATGATCTCAGGTCCTCGAGGAGGCTAAAGGAAGAGTGAGAACCAACAATCAGATTGATTCCCAGGAGTATATTTTCACCATCCCCCACCTGCCAGGCCATGTGGGTGCCCATCCATGGGAGAGTATGCATAAACCCTCTCCACATAATAGAAGCACAGCGCGAGCTAAAATGTTTACATCTGAGCCAATCAGCCACCGAGGAGCTTTTCATGTATTTAAGATGGAGGACTTGATACCACAAACCTTTCGAATGGAGAATCCTCCACAATTTTTTGAGACGCAGTGCAAAGCTGAACCAAAGGAGGTTTTTGATACCCCAGCCCCCATACCCCTTGGGCCAAGAAAGATCCCTCCAGCTAGCCAAATGATACCTGCTGTTATTTTCAGAGGAGCCCCATAAGAAGTTGAACATGATTCTTCTGAGTTTCTGTAAAATCATGGCTAGGATTGGAGCAAGTCCGGCCATCCAATAAATAGGAATACTTGACAGAACTGATTGAACAGGAATCAGTCTGCCCCCAAGGGAAAGGTACTGAAAGGTCCAGTGACTGATCCTTTTTTCCAATTTTTGTATAATCCAAAGCCAATCATTAACTCTATACCCAAGAGGTTTCAAGTAATAACCCAGATAATTGAATCCAGATTGGAGCGGCGACATTCTGTAAGGCAGAACTCCAGCAAAATCATTTAGAAAGTCAGTGTCTAGATTGTAATAGAGAAAACAATACTTTTCGATGTTGATCCTCATGCCTGAGGCTTTGCAAAAAGTCTCAATGATAACCTCAAAGGCAGCCCAATCTTGAAGAGTACCCGAGCCCAAAAGGATCACATCGTCCACAAAGAGGAGGTGAGAAAGAGCAAGGGAGGGAGAGATTTGAATGCCCCAAATGAGACCATTGGAACTGGAATCCCGTATGAGAAGACTAAGGCCCTCAATGACAAGGATGAAGAGGAGGGGGGATAAAGGACAACCTTGGCGGATACCACGAGTAGCTGTGAAAAAATTCGAGGGAGTCCCATTGACCAGAACCGCAAAATTAACAGTAGAGAGGCATCCCATGATCCAATTTACAGTAAGGAGGGGTACTCCAATTTGAATCAGGATCAGTCTGACATATGTCCAGTCAACACGATCGAAAGCCTTAGAAATATCCAATTTGAGAATAAAGGTGCAAATATTCTTAGTTTTGACAAAATGAAGAACCTCTTGCACAATACCAATAGGTTTAGAGATTTGACGATCTTTAAGAAACCCAAATTGTTCCTGAGAGATACCCAGATCCAAGAAGGGCTTTAACCTTCCAGCTATGACTTTAGCAATGATTTTATAGAGAAGGTTACATAAAGAGATGGATCTAAAATTGGAAAAGGTCCGAGGCTTGTCCTTCTTTGGGATAAGAGCAAGGAACATCGAGTTCAAGGAAGGAGGGATAAAACCCGAGTTACTCTAACATTACTCTAATCTTCTTAATTTTGTTGTTGTTGGACCATGCTAGTCTTATTTTTTCTAATTAATGTTTTGCACACACACATGCAAACATGAATGTGTGAATCCATGCACCCTATTACTTCGGTGAACTGGAGTAGCTATCAGTTAGTTAGAGTCAGTCTAGTTAATTGGGATTTGTCCTCGGTTAATTGGTGTCTAAAGTCATTGGTATTAAGTTAATGAGATGAATTTGAGTCATCCTCAGCTAATTTGAGAATTTTGGGTCAATTCTAATTATACTAAGTGCATGGAAGTGAATTTGGGAAAATCCAAGTCATAAGGTAGAATTCAAGTTACCTTCGTGCAAGGGGAGTAATTTATGGGTGATTTGAGTAAGTTATGGTGGGTTTGAGTTTGTGTTGATAAATTCAAGTTAACCAATGATTGGGAGTGTGTTTTCCAATGGTTTAGAGTTATTCTTAGTGGATTCGAGTTACTTTGTTGAGAACTTGAATGGGTCATTCAGTGGTCTTGAGGGGCACTCCATGATTGAGAATTGTTTCTCATTGGTATCTAGTCAATATCTTAGAGGAAATTCGAATTAGCCTAAAGGGATTCAAATTGTTCAGGAGTTCATTCTTGGATGGTTGAGTTTGTTGGTTAGTGCAGAGAGTGTCCCTGACAATAATACAAATTACAAAGGAGAGTTTGGCATCATACTATGCACACATTTTACACCAATTGTATTACAAGGAATGGAGATCCCATGAGGAGAATTCTTGGCTATTCGTTCCTTGATTCATTAAGGGGAGGTGATTTTTCCATGACATGATTGTTGAGAGTTGGGTAAGCTTGTGAAATTGGGATCCCATGTATGTGTTGTTATGTGTGTGAATTATGTGCTTGGATCAAAAGGATATTGGTCGTGTTTGGAGTAATCCTAATAAACTCTAGTATAGTTCATGTGTGTCCACTGCTTGAATCTGTTATGATCCTACACATAAATCTTGATAGTTAATGGCAAGGTATTGAGGGACCTAGGAGGTGAAGGCATTACCTAGTTTCACCTGGTAGTGGGGTGCAGGAGTAAGTAGGTGGTGACGAATTGAGTTGTGGCTTCTCAAACTAATATTTTCTTGAGTATGATATAGTTATGTAGTGTCTATTGCTCATCTCTATCCTAATCCTACACATAAATACCGCTGGTGAATGGTGATGTCCTGAGAAACATTGGAGATGAAGGGATTACCATTTTACTTGGTAGTGGGGTGGAGGAGTAAGTGGGTGGAGAGGGGGGAATCCTTGTGGAATAAAATCCTATGTTTGTGTCACTCGAGTTGTGGGATTGAGTTTTTTCCTTAGAGATCGACTTACAAGTGTCCCTAACCATGTGAATTCCAAGACCTCAGCTCAAGGGTGACCTGCACAAGTAGATCCACATGACATTGTCTAAGGCTGGGAGGAAAGTTGCTCGATTGATGCCTATTGTGCCCTTATAAAGGATAAGTATTTTTGTTATTTATACACTTTATGTATGTTGTTGTACATGTTCCCATCGAGGCCGATATATCTATGTCATTATATGTTTTTAAATTGTATATATGCTCATTGTGAATGGTTAATCCAATGTTGATAAATTCATAGCTCACGAAAGATGTATGTTGATGTGTTAGGGTAGCAGTTAGTAGCTAGTTTGTTTATAGAATTTATGATTATTATGAGGTCTAATTTTAGGAAATCCATATGACCATGTATGAATATTCTAGATCAGATCATCAATGGGATTTATGGATGTCATTCAATGAGGAAAAATATGCTCTAAAGTAGTGTTATAAATCTATTATTTGAGATAGAGTAGACTATTGATTTAATGGATGTTTTAGGAGACTATTTGGTTATGGATTATGAACATTTATGGGTCTGATATTTAAAAATTCCATATGGCCATATATGATTGTACCATATCATGTCCTACATAGATTTATAAACTGATAATTTCATGTATTAAATCTATTATGCGTTATTGTATAAATCTGCTTTAAGGAAAGATAGTAAGGTCGATTTTTACGGTGATGTTAGAAGCTAGTATTTTATGGAATTATGTTCATGGGACGTACTGATATTTAGGGAAGAACATATGGTCGTGTATGGTTGTATTGGGTCAGATCTAAGAGGGGATTGGAATTCTGAATTTATTGCTATAATACTTGCAATGTTTAGGCTTTTAAACTTTGCCTCCTTAGAATGTTGAAATGTTGAATGTTAATTGTCGTAAATGGAGTTCCCTAAAAGAAAGTAAGTTTGATTTATTTAGTTGATTATATGGATACGGGTGGATTCCCATAGGTGTAATGAGATTTATTCAACATGTGAAGAGGTTATGGTGTGAATTTATTCTTGTGTCATTACACTACATTGCATTTATAATGGGGAATTAGGCTGCATTGGAAGGGAAATCTTTCTTAATGATTGAATGTTTTAAAAGTTTTTTTTCTATTTTGGAATGATAACGTAATATTATAAAGTATTATTATGTTTTTCATAGATTATACTCATCCATCCCCTCTGTTAAATATCCCAGTTACCCAACCTTGGCGTGTTCTCTAGGGTTGGGTATGTTACCTAGAGTCTTGGTAACACCTTGATAATAATATCCGAGCTCTATGTTATGGTCCTTTGTAACTCTTGGAGAAGATGGGTGATCATGTTTATGAACTCATTCTAGCCCTGCATATGCACATTTACTCAATAGTGAATGTGGAGAATCTAAAACCCTATGGGACTTCCATGTTGGACCAAGAAACTAATGAGGAAGTTCTACCTATCTTAAAGGAATTAGAACCACAATCTTAGGAAGAGTTAGGAAAATATATAGTTTTGTAGAAGAATCTATAACAACTAGATAGGGGTGGTATGAAATATAGTAGGTTGGGATGAAAGGACAATTTCTATGCAATGTCAAATGTTACTCTAAGGATAAGCCAACGGAAAATTTCCTCACCTCATTGAGTAAAATAGTTTTTGTGACCAAAATCCTCCCTAAATGGTGAGGTGTGATATAAAATGGATAATCATATTATTTGTCATCTATTTTGGTATTTTTTGTGGGGAAAAACTAAAGGTGTTGACTTATAGGGTTCA
This sequence comes from Pseudotsuga menziesii, assembly GCA_001517045.1. Lineage (NCBI taxonomy): Eukaryota > Viridiplantae > Streptophyta > Pinopsida > Pinales > Pinaceae > Pseudotsuga > Pseudotsuga menziesii. Next base: position 22,399 of record LPNX010792728.1, on the reverse strand, counting down.
TTTTATGAGTAGATCCCTCTTTGGTTATTTGGGGTCTATAAATTTTGAGAATATCTAGAGGGTCCAAACCCCTAACATTACTTAAGGTTGATGCATGCAAAAAATTGCAACCATAACCCTAGATGACTATCAAACTATGTTAAATATTGGGTCAGTAGGAAAGAAAGTGGTTTAATTCTTATTGTATATTGTATTGTTCCATAGTTGAGAAAGACATTTGGCGGTGGGATATTGATGCATAGCAAAGGAAGTAGAAGATCTTATCACAAGCATATTGGCCACAAAGTCCATGGGAATTCCATGGTGAGTAGCCCTTTCTTTGTATTTTCCATTATATTACTAAGAAGAAAAAAGATAGCATAGGCCTCACCTTTTAGTTGGGGTTTTCATGTATTAGGTTTTTCCAAGGCATATCTTGTGTTCATTGTGTGGATGGTGTGTACTTTCTTACTATTAATTTCATTTCCAAATTATGTTAGTTTATTTTAGCATTAAGCAGCATTATATATAAAATTTATAGTAAAACACTCTATTGTAAGAGATTTTCGAATATTAGAATATTTGTTGTGGTGAACTATTCAAGTGAAATATCCATGGCAGTTTACAAATCATATTGGTATTAGAGAAATTTTCTTTGGGGTTTTGTGGGAAGTTGAAAGATATAGGAATTGATGTAAATAAATTATTCTAAAAACCCAAATCCATAATTGATGTCAAGTAATAACAATCCATAGGATTAGACATAGAAAATATTTTCAAAGATGGAATCAAAAGTTGTTGACATTTCTCAGAATGTGTATATTCTCATGACGGATCTAGAGAATAATTTGTATAATAGTATAATATATGTTGTGATGAATTGTTCCCGTGGAATATTATAGATCAACAATATATGCACATCGAACAAAAATTTTAAAAGCATTATTGTGATGAGTTGCACAACAACTTATTAGATGTACATAAGGGGCCGGTCGCGGACTTCTTAGAAAATCAATTGGATTAAACATTCATACTAGTATGGAAAATTCAACTTTTGTAGTATGGGTGAGGAGCTAGTCAACTTCTTCATAAAACTACTCAAGGGGCATCAAATTAGTTGTTGTCAATATAGGAAACTGATGGTGGATATGTCTCTTTTATTTTGGACCAGAATGTAAGTTGCATGAACTCATTTATTGTTGGGTTAATGAGGTGAATAATTTTTCATTGGTTGAACCTGCTCCAAATTTTGCTCATTTAGGTTTTACAAACTCTATTTTATGGGGTAGACATCCATGTGGTGAGAACAAACCTAGTTTCATTGAGACTTTGTTGGATCATGAATATTTGTGTGGTGGGTGATTAGAAGAGGATGGACAAACCCTTAAGGGTGTAGAGTGTTAACCCGAAAAATCCCTCACTTAGCTCTCCATGACCTACACCACCCAAAGACACCATTTCACAACCCTCCATTAGACCCCCACACCCTCAAAAAGGCTTAAGGATGAAGAAAAGGGCTTAAAAACCCCAAAAGGATCCTAAAATACTCTCCTAGGAGCTAAAGCCCCCCAAAAGGGGCTAAAACCCTAAAAGGAGCTAAAATTAGGGTGAAAGGGGCTAAAATTCCAAAAAAGGGGCTAAATCCCAGACCAAGGGCTTAAAACCCTAAAACCCCAAAAAAGCTATAAAAGGAGGGTGGGGGGTCACTCTCAAACACACACCTCTCTTGCATATTGTTATGCTACCCGTGGATGCCTTGAGACACCTTTGCCTCTCAAGCCACCCACATCCCTCTCTCCTCCATCCATTCTCCCCATTTAACCATATCTCCTCATCCATTGTTGAGTGAGATAGGGAGGTGCTTCCTTCCAGCCAGGGCATGGTGGCCCATTTCACCAAAGGAGGTATAATCTTGTTTTGTTTATGCATTTTTCTTTAGTAGTTTTTTTATTTCTGACCCATGTTTGTTTGTAGTTTTTTCTATTAACATGTTTTGTAGGTTTGTTTTTGCTTAATAGTTTTTTGCAGGTAGCCAAGGCGAAGCCCTAACATTCTCTGCAGAGGGGCTCACGACCACTATTTTCTTTCTGTCTTTGCTTTCTGTCCATTCCGCTTTCTTTTCATCATTTTCACATGCAGGAACCTACCCTTCTGTCCTATAGACAGAAGGGAGCCATCCCTTCCCCTGTAGCAAGGAGAAATACCTACTACAGAACTGGAGACCATACCAGGTCGATCCCAGAGGATCCCTGGTATAGATTTTTAAAATTTCAAGTTTTTCCAATTTATGCCCTAGTTTTTAAAATTTCCTGTCAGATCTAGGTTAAATCTAGTTTATATCCTATTTTTATTGTTGTTGAAGCCTCTGTAAGGCAAATCCAAGTCTATTTGGCCACAGTATAGGTTTTTGTCGGCCGGATCTGATTCAGGATCAGAAAAACCCCAAATCCGAGGTAGGTCTCACTTATCGGGCCTAAACAGGGGATGAGGTCACTCTTTTTGGATTAACAGGCGCAACCAAGTCATCCTTAAATCCCCAAAAGGTGCGACTTCACCCAGAAACACAAATCGCTTCTGTCTGTGGAATCTATGCAAACCCCTTGCCTGTTTCTGGAAAATTTTTGTGAACCCTCACCAAATTTGACCAAAAATGTGTGGTCTATCAATCAGGGGTTTAATTTCAGTTTAATAGGGACTGTCAGTGCAGCTCAACTGCCTCTATCCAGCACATTATTTCAATTTCATTTTTTGTTTTAATCTACTGCAAATTCCTGAACAAACAATGTGTAAATTCCAAACAAATTTTAATGGCTTAATGAATGTAGCTTAACTAAAATTGACAGTAAAATTAACAGTCTTGCTTACCCTTCCTCCTCTATCTAGTCATCACCCTCTGGGGTATTCTGGGATACGACGAAGGGCAAGCTCGTATAGTCCTAGGCCCTTCATTGAATATTCTTCTAAACCATTAAAATCGGATGACCTGGAAGGTAGAGGGGGTAGAGAAGGAGGGCTTCTCACGGTGCTAAGCGTCCTCCCTATTGACCAACCTTGCATCCGGGAGGTGACCTGTGGATCTACAAATGGGCTTAGTCCCATTATGTTGAGATCCTAGCACCTTCTCTTGGTTGAAGAGGAATATCAGTGTAAGGTAGTCATCTAGTTAGGCCATCAACATTTAGGGTTAAAAAATCTATCTATTTACAAATTTCTGATTATTCAATGCTTGCACAACAATGATATGAACTCTACCACAATATGATGAATTCATAAACCATTTGTAGCCACCTAATACTAGGAAGAAAAAAAAACAAAAACACCATACCAAGTAATCAACCCAACTCAGTTCATGACGCTGAGAGAGCCTTGAAATTTATCAATTTACACTAAGTTCAAACAATCTGCAGTCTTTGAGGACATAAGTCCTTGACTGCTTCAACCGTGGGAATTACTTGGGCTCTGCCCAGAAACTCATTGTGAGGAGTACCATGGGAAGCCCAAAGTAGCTGGCCATTGAGAGGAATTGCCAAGCGAAACAGGCAACGACCCCCACCGATTGAGTAGAAAATCCCATGAGGAAAAAGCCAAGCGTTGTCTTCTGGCAGTCTTGGTGGTCGAGTGACCACCTACAGCCAATAGGAAGCTATTAAAATCGGGGTCCAAACATCATTCCCACCAATTTGATAAACATCTATCACAATTGATCCCCCACGCTCTTCCTCATGCCTAAGAGGCAAAACACCACCATTCGGGACATCGAACTGACACCGTCGAGCCTATTCTCGATGACCTCACACAGTATCAGAAGGCCACACAGCCTATGATTCAGATTCAGACCCATATCAGTCTAAACCAAACCTCCACACAGCACCATCAAGCCCCATGGGTGGTGCAAATCCAGATCCATTTTTTGACATAGCCATAGCCAGTGGACCCACGTCCACACCACAACTTGTCACCAATAACCTTGTAGGTGGCCCAAGCGAAGTCATGCAAACTGTCATCAGTCAACTGCCACAACTAGTGACCAGCCAAGCTGGCCCACTTGCAACACACGGGGGTAGTGTCCCTTCCACACACACTACCTCTCTTGCCACATAGGGGGGCAGTGGACCATCCACTTACATTGCCCCTATTGTCATACATGGGGGCAATGTCCCCTCCACCCACACTGTTCCTCCCACCACAATTGGGGGCATTGGCCCATCTACAATGGCACAACCAATACCCCCAGTTATGTAGGCACATTATGCACCTGCAAACCCCACCACCATCCCTTCCCCATTTCACATCAACCTGGGGTCCAATATACCTTTCATGGCTCATCTTAACTTGCATGATTTGGCTCAAATCACAAATGACCCCATTCACCATCAATATTTTCGGCCTCCAATGCCAACTAAGCTGCCATCAAACATCCCCAAGTTTGAAGGCAAGGTAGGGGAATGTCCCCAAAACCATATTATGACATTCCATCTATGGTGCTCGTCCAACAACATCGTAGATGATTCCATCAGGATGAGGCTATTCCAATGCACCCTTACAGGTGCCGCGACCAAATGGTACATTGAGCCACCGCAGGCCAAATATCCAGATTTCAACTCCTTAGATTTCATGTTCCTATAGTAATTCCAACTCCCTGTCAGATATGATGAAGGGGTGGAGATCCTATTATCCTGTAGCCAAAGCACTGTGACACATATAACCAACCACATCCATGAGTGGCGGCGACATCGCATCTTATGTAAAATCCAACTTGACGATAGGATCTTCTTGGATTGGTTCCTCAAGAACTTGCTCCCGCCCATAGCAAAGGACATCGTTCCCCAATTCGAAGAGGAGGCCATACTGAAATCCCAACAGTTTGACCTTATCTACGCCTAGTCTAGATATCTGTACACCGTCATTCCAGACGCCCCCCATCCAAACACCTCCTACCGAGATGCACCAGGGGCATCCCATGCTGTGGACGACATCATACGCTCGGTCTCCCAATAGCCACAGTACCATCCGACACCACCTGTCATTACACCACAACCAAGCAACACAAAACCAAGCTCCGGACTACGCAAGAATGATGTCCCAGTCTGGAGCAACAAGTTCCTATGCACAACCTATGCCACCGCAGCAAGCTCAGGCCATGGCTTGGCCAACACAATAGTATGCGAGGAAAATGCCCACATTTGTGGCACCACCACCCCCACAAATATATTATGCACCACTAGTACAAGCAGTTCAATCCCCCGCCCCCGCTCCACCCACTCTGTTGGGACAAGTATTTGCACAACAAAACCGTCCCAACCAGCCTGCCCCCATGTTGAGGCCTGGAAATTCGCAGGCAACAACAACAAGGGATTCTCCCCAATCAACGTTCCCAACTAGCCCGTGACTGTTTGGTGTAGGGAATCCGTCCGGTTTGCGGTCTGGCTATCGTAGGTCAAGTAACAAAACTAAAAGATTTTACCGGTTGCGGCCCGGTCCACCGTATATATTTTTGTATTTTTGACTTAAAGTATGGTGTGCACATGCCTAATTAACATGCAGGGTGATAAAGGATGCAAGGAGTAGTCACAAAGTGATGCGCAGGTTCTTACCTCTCATCTTAGAACTCACAAGCATCTAAATCACATACACAGTAATAAAGTAAATCTAACTATCTACCTATCCCCAGGGAGCCAAATTGTAACTTATTAGTGAGTAATGTATATTGTACATGCATTATAAAGAGAAATTACAGATAGCTGATATTCCTTCCCACAACACATGAACGATTAAAGATATTTAACAATCAGATAGCCAATTGCTTATGAACAACATTCATTACTCATGGTGGTAATTTCACAGAATAAACCAGAAATCATTCAAACAAGAACATAATCCCTAAGAGTTAGAACGATCTCATAGTTAATGGACAAAAAGCTGGAAAAACGAAATAGTTCATCTTCCATCAATCCATAGCATAACATTTGAACGTCCCACCAAACTTTCTCCGACAGGAAAACAATAATTCTTTATTGCAAAAAAAAGTACTTCTTCTTATAATATCTCTTTACTTGTCTAACTGGGAAAAAGGGTCCTCTTTTCTTCTAAGTCCTCTATATTTATACAAAAAGAATAAGATTGTTGGGCTGCCTACGAATAACTCTTGGGCTTCCCCAACTTTTCGCCTCCCAAAACTTTGCTTTCACTAAATGTTTACAAAATTGTAACATATTACAAAAATGGACAAATATTCACGAGGAGGGTCCCACTTGAGCATTTAGAAATTTCTTCCAAGCTAAAGCCTCTGAGGCGATGCCTTCAAACTCAGAAGGTTCCAAAAAATGAATATTTATCTCGAATTTTGTAGCCTGGTTCTTGATGGCTTCAATTCTAGCTGCACTCAAACGAAGTTAATCTTCTAATAGCTGCACACTGACTGCAGAATGATCTACCTCATTCCTTAAGGTCTGGTCATCGAGAGCTTTAATGTGCTGTATTTTTCTTTCCTCTTCTTGATACCTTTTCTGCAAAATTTCCACAAATAGGTTGTGGTCCAGAAAAGCATATATTCTCTGTTCAGCTTCTACTTGGCATCGATTATAAGAAATAAGGAGCCTTCTAAATAATTATGTACATGCCCCCTTTGTCTTTCTAACAGCCTTCTTGAATTCCTCGGCTGTGTTAATGGAAAACTCCAATAAGTTGTAGTCCTGCCTAAGGGCTTGTCGATCTTTCGAGGGCAGCTCTGCAGGAACTTCTTCATTGTTTTCTAGTATTTCCATCCTTGCTGTCAGGACTTCCAGGATGTCCTAAGATCTGTCAACAAAATATGAGGAGGTCTCCAAAATCTCCTCCAACCGACCATCTACTTGCAAAACCCTGCATCTTTCCTCTTCTATGGCCGTCTGCAACTGAAGCATCTTGGCTTTCTGTACCAGCACATGTTCCTTGAAAGGTTGGAGATTAACCTGTTGTTCTTTGGATTCCTCCAAAGCTGCTATCAGAGAGGTAATCTGCTCTTGAAGTTTTGTCTCTTGTTCTTGAGATTTCCTCTCATTCGCCTCCAAGGGGGTCTTTTGCAGCTCTAGATCCTCTATCTTTCCTAGCAGCTGTTCTTTCTTTGCCCTCAATTCTTGATATTCTTGTTGTATTTTCTCCAGACACTCCTAGGTGGTCTCCATAGATCTTCTCTCTGCTTGGAGAACCTGAAGTTCAGCCTTTGAAGACTTTATCTCCTTTTGCACGTCTTCAAATTTCCTCTTTAACTTATTGTTTTCTTCTCTTTCCTTTCTTAGTGTGTCTTTTAGTTGAGAAGAAGACTTCTTAGACTGCTCCAGATATGTCATTATTTTATCTACATTGTCCTCTGAAGCATGGATCAATCCAGCCCCTACTCTAATAGTGAATCTAGGGTCTCTATCTGTTCCGTATACAATGGTCGTATCAGTTATCATCTTACTAGAAAAGCCCCCTGTTTCAACCTTCTTCTCAGTTCTTTTTACTATCCTTTTCCTTTCTTTATCATAGAAGATAGTATTAAAATCAGGGACCTCTTCCCCTATCTTTTGTTCGAAGGGGACTAGTCTAAGGGTGGGGGCCATAGACTGTCCAGGCGTGCTGACAACAGGTACTTTAGGGTCTTGAACATCAGGATTCTCCACGTCCTGGGTCTGAATGTCTGCTATGTCAGAAGCTTACTTCTCTATCGCTGTCTGGGTCAACTTCATCCTCTCTGCCTCCTGTCTCTGAAGCTCTTTATCTAGCTTTGTTTTTAAACCTTTTCTTCAAGGCCGTTATGTTTGATGCACTGCGGAAAATGGACTCTTCTCTGTCCTAGTGGTGAGTGTATTCAAAATGGACATTGGCCTCTTTGCAGTGCTCAACAACCTTGTTGTGGGAGTCATTCCTGTGGAAGGGCATTTCCCCAAAATGAAACTTTTTCAACTCCTCCATGAATTCATCGGCCTTCTTTACTCTAGTAAACTCATAACTCCCTAACCTGAAAGGCAACGGAGGATATGCAGCCTTCTTATGTTCAAATAAAAATCTTCCTATGCCATCTAGGAATACTTGCCTAACTACCTCTTTGTGAATTATATAGTCTGTGGCATACTTAGGCAGTAGGGAGGGTGCTCTAGAGCCTCCAAACATTCTGAAATAGAGCCCCTCCTCAGTCAGGTAATAATCAGCATATTCCTCGATCACCTGCAGTGCCTCCTCAGACATGTAGTCACATTCTTTTAAGAAAATAAGAGTATATAATGGCATGATAAAATGTTCACAGACCTCCCTGTAGTGACTGTGGTACTTGTGAGCCCATAGTGGCTTGTATGTGGAGTAAACAAGTATCATTTCTCGGTCCCAGATGCACCTTAGGCCAGGGAAAGGTTGATTGCATAGTATGCAATCAATGAGTATGGCACTCATGTAAAATTCTGACCTCTTTTGGGACACTCCTCCCAAACCTAAGGCCATACAGGCCGAAAGTCTATTTGACACTATGTTGGCCCAATTGAAAATGGTCCCCTGTGTCATGAAATAAAAAATTATCGACATCCACTCCAATTTGAAGTTTTTGCCATGGGCTCTCCCAAAAATTCTATTGAGCATTAAGGCAATGAACCTGTAAGGGGTTCTCAAGCTTGCGGTGTCATATTCTCCCGTCACCCTGGTTCTAAAGTTTCTTCTAGGCATGAGCATCCTCTTGAGGGTCTCGGCGAGGTCCATTCTGATGTTTCTCAGCCAATCTTCAGTTAAATCTATTTGTGCTTTTGGCAAGTGGTAGGCTAGGGCTACATATCTTGGGCTATAGGCAACATAGCCTTGTTTGTCAACATTCTCAAGAATCATGGTGGTTACATCTGCCCTGGGAAGAATCCACCCAATTACTTCAAACCATGGAAAGAGCTCTGGTCTTGTAGTAATCTTCATCAATGAAGACCTTTCTATGTAGGCGTATATGCTTTCTTCCTCAAAACCTATATCAGGCACCTCTCGGCGCATGATCAACCTGTAGATGTCTTCCCACTGATACTCAGGCTCTACACCAGTTATGCATTTGCTGTCTTCATAAATATATTCGGTCTTGGTGATGACTTCGACGTCAGGATCCTCTTCAACCACAGGGGCCTTCTTCTTTTGACGCTTAGACATTTTGGGTCTGGAGGAATCTTCCTGTCACATATAAAATTGTAATTGTTAGGTTATTTCCGGACAATTTGTAGAGATTGAGATAACCATGTAAACGTTTTACCTCATCTGTGTTCAACATGATGGTAGTTAATCAAATTAAGCAAATATGTTCACACCAATACTCTTGTCTAATACTGAAATTGGCTCAGTCAACAAAGCTCGAGTGGGAAACAAAGTCTACGTTAAAATGAAACAACCTCGGGCTCTCTGAGGGTCCCATGACCACTACGCTACGTGGAATGACAGGGGCACTTATACTATCCATTCAATGGGGGCGTTTCAGGAAAAACACTATCTATGTGCCATCTACAGTTCGCCTAAGGCTGGGTGATGCTATACTACCCCAGACTGGTTCGGGTTCAAATTCAACCGCGAACCGGGTCACTCGAAACAGCGAGGTAAAACAAGGTCATGGTTCGAACGATACTGGAGACCAGAACAATGGAAAAATTTCAACTTTCCCCACGAAATCCCTAAACATCCCCCCCGAGTCGACCAAGCATAAAATGGGGCAAACCGGTGCAGATAGCATAACGACCGTCTGCACCAGTTTCCCCAACCATCAAGTGCAGGGTCGAAAACCATAACAACTGCGGAAGGAAACTACCCCATGGCCAACAAAACTCCCTTACTGATAGTACCAAGACTTTCCTTCGCATATATACATGTTATGATGGAAAATGGCATGAAAACCCTAACCGCAGAAACAAACAATTACAACATCCAGTCGAACAGAAAGGGATAATGGGTACAAGAGCCTACTTGGCACTGCTGCATGACTGGCGGGAGGAAGACCATTGAGTTTCCACAGCGGATCCACCTAGGAACAAGGGTGCCGACAGCGGGGGTCTTGGTTAGCTCGAGCGACAACGACAGCGTAGCGACAGTTCGAAATAACAATAAAATAATCAACTTACCCGACCCCATATATATATATATATATCCGGTCAACCATAAGCGGCGGGAGAAAACATCAGACGGTGAAAACGCAAGGTTCGGATATCATATGAACATCTCCTCCCGTAACGTCAAGTGGTAAAACAACTAGGTGAACTGCTGAGACATCTGGGAGAAACCAATAAAGGATCGAAGCTCGTAAGATTAAAACGTCGGAGCGATAGATGGATGAGGAGCTGCAATGGTGGAAACATAAAAGACATCACGTTCCGCAACAGGAAAAATCTAAATCAGAGGAAAAACCAACTTAATGACCGGAAAGACAGCATTTTCGAAGCCGCAACGGCGGACGCCGAAAACTTAAGGATCGGTGAAATAAATCGCCAGGATCGGAAAAATTAAGGTGATGCGCCATCTGCCACTGCGGGAAACTTATAGACAATATGTCCCGACGGAAATCCAAACGATAGCCGATTGAGACAAAAGTGAATAAAAGCATCGGATAAAACAATCGGACCTGGTTGCTTATTACTTCTCCGCAACGGCGGGAGCGCAAGTGACTAAACTTCCGACTCAAACACTCAAAAATGCGTTCGAAGGCAATGGTAAACTTAAACAAATAGTGAATCATTTTTGGAATTAGGAATAGTCTTTCTGCAGAATCATCAACCAAATCAAAGTTAAACCAAAATAAGCAAAAGGAGGGTCCCGAATTTTTTTTTGAATTTTGGGAAAATGTTGCAGCTGCAACACCCCGACAATTAACAAGGGAAAGCTAGAAATAATCGGCCCCTGAACCAAGCCAATAACCAACCGCAAGGAGGTAGTCAACAACCAAATCCTCCCAACAATGCCATAGTGAACCGACCCGCCCAAAACCCCCCACGACCAAATTCTCCTAGACGCAACGCTCTGTTGCGCACAAACCAACAATGCACACTCTATGAGGTCTATGGGCACTACACATTTGAGTGTCCCCTCATGGGTCGCGCCAAGCAGGCCATTTAGAACGAGGTTCAATAGGCTTCCAACGCTACGAACCAAGCCCAACCCAACCCAGCACCACAAGGACCTCCTCCTATGGTGCTTCAAAACCCACTACCAGTCCAAGGATTGGTGGCAACTGCTCCCCCTCCCCAAGCCAATCCCAATGCTCTGGGGGCACCTCCCATGGCAGAAACAGGTGTTCACCACCTGCTAGCCATGATGACTGAAGAGGTCAACTTACAAACTAGACGAAATCAGTACGGTACCACCATCGAACCCGCTGACACATCAGCGACATCTACGTCCAAGTCGGTCAACGCACCTCTTCAATTACCTCCATTCCCCCACCCCCCCATATGTCGAGTGGACAATAACACCACAGCTAGAGTTGCTGTTAGCTATAGCATTGTGGATGATTTGGCCCAAACACCAACGGCCATGTCTACTCTAGAGGTACTCAAAACGTGCCCAACGCAACGGAAAGCATTACTAGCCGCCCTTGGGGCCATAAACCCCTCCGACTCCAAGTTGATCACGTTCGACATGAAGAATGGAGAACCACACATGCCATCGACCATCGCCTTCCAAATCCCGGTATCTATCTGGAACTTGGTTTTGCACCGGTGCATAGTAGATGAGGGGGCATCTACGTGTGTTATTTCTACCCTGGTTTGGCAGAAACTGGGATCACCAATTCTGCAACCATCCTCCACAACTCTACAGGCTTATGATGGCCATCCCACTAAATCCCAAGGAATCCTCCCCCATGTCCTCGTCACATTAGCCAGGAATACAGTGCTGATCAACATAGAGGTTGTCAACGCTCAACTGGACTATAACCTTCCCCTCAGAAGAAGTTATATGTACGCCATGAGAGCAGTCGCATCAACTGTCTTCCGTCTCATGATGATCCCCCACGAAGGGAATATTGTGATGGTTGATCAACTCACTTATCATGATCTGCAAGGGTTAACGACACTCGCCAATGTTATCCCTACCATCACCACTATTGAGCCACAAGGGATGACTACACATGTTAATGTCGTCCTTGCAATCAACACTGTGGTTGACAACACACCAGCCTACCCATTGTTGAATGTGGGCCTTGGGTTGTTTGTTGATCCCACCATGACGACTCCTTTCCCCTCAGTGTCACCGCCACTGACACAAAATGAGACTCCGGACTTGTGCATGGTCTCATCCAACACCGATGCACCCAAACAACAACCACAGCCTCAACCCCAACCACAACCACAATATCGTCCGTAGCCGCAACACCCTCACGTGCAACCGTCAGGGAGTTATCTGGGCTCATCTCTAATCCATACAATTCCCTTCCTCTTCCCCCCTCCTGGTGTCATGAGCAAGCCAGTAATGGCCACCCTCAACCTACCCAACTTTACATTGGGAATTTTGATGTGGTATCTTGATCCACCAGCTCAACCAATAATGCCCTAGGTTGTTTTAACCCCGGTGCAACCCATCACGGTCAAGTCTCACCCTCCACCCGGTCCACAAAAGCCAACCGCCACACCGCCCCACCCAAAAAGGGCTAGGGGAAAGAATTCCAAAGCCACCGTAGAGCCACGACAGATCCCGCCTTATGCCATCTACGAACAACAGGTCCATCCAACTCAAAATTGACCTGAAATTCCAATGATCCGTGCGCATTTGGATTCCATGGATACAACCGAAAACCTCCTCGTAGTTGAACTTCCAACCGTGCCAATAATCAGAAACAAGGAATTGAGAACAAACCATGCTTGCATCCTTTGTGGATTGTATGGACACTATTCTCACCACTTCCAAGACTTGCCCAAGTTTCGAATGGCTTTAGCCAACCTTAGACAACATTCCCTTGAATTTAAGATCACCCTGATCGAAGAAGTTCACCCCCCACCTCCTTCTTCGAACACCATGTCCATTTACATGATGTCCAGTTCAATCGACCCTATTGTCTCCACCATCACCAACAGTCCATTAGACCTGTCTCTTCTGTTGTTTCCCCAACCACAACCGCAACCTCAGCTACCAGGGAAACATTGGGGTTCATTCCCGATCAACACGATCCTTTTCCTTGTTCTTTTCCTTTTCCTTTTCCTACCATCCGGGATCGTGAGTAAGTCTGCCTTGGAAACCCTCAATCTATAGGATTTCAGACTGGGAGATCCTGTGTGGTACCTTGAACCACCTACCGTACCTCTGAGGCCCCAGGATGTGTTGACTCATGTCCAACAAATTGAGATGATGTTGCACCCACCTCCATGTCCATCAAAGACTCCTTTTGTCTCTAGGCCTGCCCCTCTTCCTCCAATAGAGACTGGGGTCAAGGCCACAAAAATCACAACCAATACCATTTACATGATCTCTAGCACTGTTTTCCCTTCTGTCTCGTCGGTCATGGAAGATCCACCTAATCTATCCCGACACCACTTACGCAATGACGGAGATATATGTAAGACCGCCTTTGGTTTTGCCCCACTCCCTTTAAACCATAGTGTGGAATCGGTTCTTCCCATAAAAGACCATATTTCGTCATCTTGCCTTGCCAATGACCTTCGTCTCGGCAAGGGGGCATACCTCTTTACTGACTCACATGGTCGACTCTTGAAGAAGCCGCGCAACAGGCTCCACCTCAAGAGAGTCTATGCCTGATATAACCACTATGAGTCCCTTATAACTTAGTTTTTTCCCTTTCTTGTTTTTCAACATTTTTTTCACCACAAGTCAGGGGTAGCACCATTAGCTGCCAATCCAAAGTCACTTGGAAATGGTTTGAGACACCTCTCACACCTCCGGGCTCAAATTTACACCTCCTTATGAGACCATCGTCTCATGTTCAACGTGACATCATTGTATCATTAGTTGTATATGATCGACTCTTGTATTTTAGAGCATAGATAAAATTATTCTTTTGACATTGTCACAAGCATGGAGATGCCCGCTTCATCCATTATTGTGTCACACATTATTTGTATCTCACCCATTGATGGGAACCATATTAATACAAAAACCAAAAGCCACCATGCACCAGCTCATGCTCCATATCTCTCATCTGTATCCATCTCTTTCCCTAGTGATTGTTATTGTGGCAGTAAGCATCAAAAGTTTGATTAAACTAGGCAAACAAAATCTGAGTTGGGAGAACCATATGGAACAAGAAGGAATCCTCCCAATCCCTTCAACACAAGAGAATAGGTTTCCCACTTCATAGAATCTGCAGGTTTTGGACAACCAAGGAACAGAAATCCCAGTTCAAGTGAGCAAGGAGGCAGATGTGGTTGAATCAAGAACACAGAGATTATGAAGAACCCAAAAAAGGGTTGGCAAGTACTCATGCGCTATAGAGCAAGATGATAGACAATCTACGTAAAAATGACAGAACTTCTTTCCAAACTCTTTGTAAGCTGTGTATGAATTCAAATAGAAAGCCTTAATGGACTTGAACACTCTTGTACATTGTGCCATAGAAAAGAACCCTTCGGTCTATATACAATAAGAAAGAGTTTGAAAGTGGAGGCTCAGCCAGCTCAGGCCAAGTCACCAACCCCTGGAAAATGAACATGGCGCATGCTCTTTCTCAAAAATTGAGGCCTACAGTATGAACAGTTGGCGTTCCCGACTCAATTGTTTTGTTGCTTTATACTATGCAATGATATGAAATTGATACTGTTATCCAAAGTAAGCACTGAAGAGTCAATAGTGTATAATCTTGAATTAGAGTTTATGATTATTACTAATGTTTTTTAAGCCATGGGAATCAGTAACTCATCAGGATTACCAAGGCTAGGCCCAGGTTCGAAGCCAACGGCTACCACTATAACCCAACCCAAGAGTATATCCAACAGCTTGCAAACCAGATTACTAATGTTAATGTTGTTATTATTATTATAGTCATATATTTAAAGGTGTGAACTAAAAAGTCACAACCCCTTCCATATTTTATTATATAATGGGGTCCCCTGATCCATTGTATTTCACCACGCACATTGAGTATATTGTATATCAGCTTCATATCAAGAACTGTAACATGAAGAATCCACCAAGCACCTATGGAATGTCCTTTCAATTTTATGGTGAAACAGAAAAAATGGTTTTTTTCTTGGAAAAAAAAATTGTATATCAGCTTATAAAAGCATATGATGTTTCAACTTTCTCTAATATGTGTGGTAACCTAGTTCTGTTTTACCTTACACTGTGCCATGTTATGAATCTGACACTCTTATCCAAAATCGGCACTGAGTGTAAAATTGTCTATAGTAGTTAGTGTATAATCTTAAATCCACGTTGTCTATAGTTGTCAATGTATGATCTTGACTTGTGTTAACCATTATAACGAATGTTACTATTATAATAATATAATTGTTTTATTATAGTAATATATCGGGGTGTGACAGAAAAGTAACGATCCCTTCCATATTTGATTATATAATTGGGTCTCCAATACATTGTATTTAACCACACGCATTCGAGTATTATTGTATATCAGCCTATAAGATCCTAATTTAAACTCATAAATCCAATAATAGAAAGTATTAGCAGACAAAATGGAATCTGAAGTATCGGAATAGTAAGTGCTGGATGTTTTTGTTGAAATGTTTGAGTTTGGATGATAGCAGGACGGTGGGGTTTTCCAGCGAGCAGGATTCAGGAACTCAAAACCCTATTTTTCGTGGTCCAAAAGAGAGGATTGGGGATGAGGTCATTTCCAGGGCAGTTAAAGATAGGAGGGAAACCCTAAAGCTATCAAGGGCCATTGCGAAGTTGCGGCAAAACCAGAAGGCGGTTAAGGTGCTAGGGCATGATATTGATATGAATAGAGTGGTCTCTTTGTCGGAACAGGAACTGGTCAAGAAATTCCAGCACCAGAGTTGTCGACAAAAGGAATTGTTGGACTGGTGCGTGGAGAATTGGAAACCCAATCTAGGACTGTTTGAGTGTTCATCTTTTGGCAAAGGGGTCATTATGCTTCACATTAGTGGCGAAGAGGAACAAAAATCTCCTTCTAGAGGCTTGCTGGAGGTAAAGGAATTCAAGCATTGTGCTCAAGCCATGGCATTGTGGTTTCGAACCTCGAACGGAGACATTCGTCGTGTCGTGCAACACATATGGGTTCTGTTACCCAGGTTCCCTCTACCATCATGGAATGTTGCAATCTTTAAGAAGGTCGGCAATAGACTAGGGAAGTTCCTGCTCTTTGATGAAGCTTCTTTAAGGTGGGAAGATAAAGTGAATGGCTAGGGTTCTAATCGAAATTAACATTTGCAAAGGGCTTGTTGTAGATATTGAAATTCAGTGGCAGAACCAAATCTTTTCTCCAAACCCTGGACTATTGACGAGTCCCATTTCAATGCAGGCTTTGCCAGACAAGAAGTAATTTGAAGACTTCTTGTCCTTTAAATGTGACCTTTGAAGCAACACTTCATATGACGTCGACGAAGGTGATGTGTGAGTCTATTATGCTTGTGCTACGAGAGGATGACCCTCAACAGGACAACTTTCTTCCATAGCCCTCGCTTGAGAGCCCTTAACTCCGTCTCTCGTCAGGCAAAGAATCGACAATGCTATTTGATTTAAATTTGTCCAAGGAGGCGTTTAATGGGTCAATGGGATTCTTTGGTGAAGGGGCTTTCACATTGCCTAGTGGTGGAGGGGAATTCATTGGGACTTTTGTTGGCTCTCCCTCAAACATTGGTGTTTAAGGTTTAATGGCAGCCCGAGCAAAATCATTTTTGTCGGTTCTATGGGAAGGGGAAGCCTTGGCGAAGGCGTCGACTATGGCGCTTTCTAGCATTGTCGAGGTCGAATCCCAACAACCAACAATCAACTCTCTAGATTTGGTAGCGAATTATCTGAGTAAGACTGGTACTTCCTCCTCGTTTTATTTGAATAGTTCTTTTCAATCTTTGATTCCTTGTAGAGCAGGTGGGATTCTTGTAGAGGGGAAGGGAACCTCAGGCGTGGATGCTTATCCTTCGAGGTTGTGTGAGACTATTGTCAAAAGTCAACTAGGACTAAGTATTTAAAAGAGGTCTCGAAATCAACTACTATAACTGTCGACAATATTCCACCTTTGCACAACCTAGACCTACAATCTCGATAACAACTTAGCCCTTCAAAAAGTCTTGTCAAATGGGAGAAAAAAGGGGGATTCCGAGGGCAATGGAAGGCGATTTGTCAATGATTGAGAGGTGTAGAGAGAATAAGAGTGTAGCCAAAGCCATTGAAGATTATTTGTCTATAGATTGTCCCATGGGAAGTTCTCCGATGGTTTTCAGGCCCATAGAGCAAGCAAGTCCAACGTTGGGAGGTTTTAAAAGATCATTCCTTCTTTGAATCTTAGAGGGGTGGAAAGGACCCTAAAACATCGTGCCCTCCATCATTTGATAGTTATTGTTAGGCCTATGATTATCCTATACCAGGAGACTATGGTATCTAGGGATTCCATCTCATCGTTAATCCCAAGGTGGAATATTTGTTTTGTGGATGGTGATGGGTTCTCTAGGGGCCTCATTTCGACATGGGACCCTTGTTTTGGAAGATTTAATACATGTTTTACACATGCAAGTCTGTTATGCAAGGGTTGGTTTAAGGATTTGGGATTTCCAGTCAAACTTTTAAATTACTATGAGCCTTATCAAGATCGCAAGGATTTCTAGTCAGATCTGAGCATGGGCCCCCTCTTTTTCAATCCTTGGCTAAATATTGGGATGTGATTTAAATATTACCCTAAACTCTCTAAAGGTGTGGGGGGTGAGAACTAGGGCAAACCCCTTAGCAGGTTTTTCTGCTCATTTATTTGAGGGTTCTAATCTTATTTATGTTTGTTGATTTTTTTGAGCAACATCGAGAGCCATTCTCTTAGGAGAATGGAATCTTATTTATGTCTGTTGATTTTTTTGAGCAACATCGAGAGCCATTCTCTTAGGAGAATGGAGACACCTTGTTCGGTACCAGGGTGTGAACTCAACCTAGAGTTGAGTGACCATTCAATCGAATGGAGTTATCTTGTCCAAGTCCACGATATGGAACCAGTCTAGCACCGAGGGACTCAACCTTGAGTTGAGTGACCATTCAATTGAATGGTGACATCTGGTCCGGAACCAAGATGTAGAACCATTCTAGCACTAGGGGACTCAGCCTAGAGCTGAGTGGCCATTCTTTTGAATGGAGAAACCTAGTCAGTTACCAGGAATTTACCTAGTCCGGGACTAGGAACTCAGCTCGGGGATGAGGGCCATTCTCTAGGAGAATGGAGGCACTTGGTATATTACCAAGTATTTGACCTAGTGTCAAATTATGCAGCCTGTGGTTGAGGCACCTGGTCTGTTACCAAGAAGACACTATAAGCCCTAGACCGAGTCTAGGCATGTGTGGCACTCTAAGCCTCGATCAGTGGGCTTTATGATCTTCTCTAAAGCTTAGCTACCCTTGGTTAAGACAGCTTAGTATCTGATTTTAACATCACACATAGTGTGAGATAAAAGCATTAGTAATTCTCTCTGTTTATGATGATGTACTTTGAGTGGGGATAAAAGACCACCTTAACCACTTGTATTGACCACAGGGCACTTGAAAAAGGCTAAATCAAAAGTCAAAAATACATAAAGAGCCTTAGTACCACTAAGGTGTAAAAAAAAAGTACAAAAAGACCTTAGTACCACTAAAGGTAAAAGTCAAAGTGAGAAAATAATAAAATAATAATATTTTGTTCTTTCTAATTTTGGTCCACTTATAAGTGACTTGAAGGATATAAAAAAAGATCAATCCATTTCATTATTACACACACACTTGCTCTCACATGTACAGTTGCTCCAACAGAAGAAATTGTTAGTTATTAAAGAGAAGGAAGATTGATGTGATGCCCTAGCATGGAAGAGTCTAGCTAGGGCATTCACACTTGTTTTCTACAAATCCTAAGCTAGGGTTTCAACAACAACCTTTTTTATTATATTTTGAGGTAGGGTTTCACCCCAACTCTTCTCTTGTCTTCTACAAGCAGCATCATCGAGTAGCTTCAACATCACCGAGCAGCTTCAAGGTTCCACAGGCAGCCCTCCTCTCTCACGGTTGCTCGTCTTTCTTCCATGGGCAGGCCACCCTAGGGCTCATCCCTTCTTGTAGGGTCTCGAGCAGCCCAAGTCAGCAACCCATGAAGTCTACCGAGAGCCCATAGAACCCTTGAGCAGCCAATAGGCCAGCCCGGGAGGGTTCGAGGCCTCTTACAGACCCTCGGGCAGCCTTAAGGCAAGCCTGTGAGGGATGTCAGCTACCCTCGAGCCGTCTGCATACTAGCCCAAAGGGTGTTGGGTCTGCACCAAACCCTCGGGCAATCCATGAACTAGCCCAGGAGGGCTTGCGAAGCCCACTAACCTGCCCAGCAGGTTCTGAGCAGCAAAACAAGGCAGCATGGCAGCAAAGCAGGAATCCGGGCAGCCTGCTAATTCTAGGCAAGAGAGAAATGATTAGGGAAGCAAGCCCTAATTGGGTATTCCTCTGTGTAATTGGATTATCTTCTATAATTGTGGATCTATGATACAAACCAAGTTAGTGTTTGTGGAATTTCGGGAAAACTCAGTCATCTCATTTGCGAGATGAATTACTAATGCTTTTGGGGTTTTTGTCCTTCAAAGGTTTCCCCGGTGAAAAACTCTTGTGTTCAGTGTGTTAATGTATTGATGTTGTTTACTGCACTTGTCAGTTTTTTATATGTTAGTATGCAAATATTAAAAGTATTCATGCTAATGCTAAAAATCCAATGTCAAGCCTCAGTCAGTCACTCCGACTTGGAGGATTGGTAGGGCTGGTGAGGCTTGAGTGGGGAAGCAACTAGACAAATTCTTTATTGCTGAAGATTTGTCTAAGAAG
Organism: Pseudotsuga menziesii; assembly: GCA_001517045.1. Taxonomy (NCBI): domain Eukaryota; kingdom Viridiplantae; phylum Streptophyta; class Pinopsida; order Pinales; family Pinaceae; genus Pseudotsuga; species Pseudotsuga menziesii. The sequence goes on along the minus strand of LPNX010792728.1, from coordinate 2,494 downwards.
GTGGGGCAATTCAAACCTTGGAATGTGGCCTTAACCATCTCTGATCCCTTGCCTATGTGTCTACAGCTGGATTTTGGTGAGGCAAAGCAAAACTTCCCATTCAAATTCAATCATACTTGGTCCATAGAAGATGAGTTTGAGGAGATGGTTATCTCCACTTGGATTAAATTAGATGCCAGACCCATTTCTTTGGCTATGATACATATGGTTGACAATTTAAAACCTCTAAAGAGTTTTGTTCCAGAATGGGAAAAAACAAAATATTAAAGATGCAAGAAGACCTCCTGGATTTGGAAGGGAAAGTACAAACTGTTTTTTCAATAATAAATCAATTGTCTTTTCTAATATCGAAAAAGTAGTCCTTGATGACTTGGAGGCAAGACAGGTGAAATTCTGGAGGCAGAGGAAGCTTCTTGGCTGTTGAAGAGTAGGGTTGTTTGGATTAGTCGGGGAGGTAACAACACCAAATTTTTTCATAAGTATGTTGAGCACCAAAAAAATATCGATCCTATTTGGGATCTGACAGTCAATGGGAATGTCTTCTCTTCCCAACTCGAGTGTTACAGGAGGGAGTTGTGTCTCATTTTGATCATATTTTAAAGATCCTGGAGGGAACAATTTAGTGCACTATCTCAATGTGGTGCAGAACTATCCTAGGTTTTTTCTGAGGAGGATGGCAAGGACCTGTTCAATCCTGTGTCTTTAAAGGAAATCAACAATATTTTGGGCAAGTTTGCTAGAACAAAAAGTCCAGGGCCTAATGGCTGGACGGTGGAATTATTTTGTGCAGTGCGGCCTTCAATTGCTTCCAATGGTTTCCTACCGGTTGCTTAATTCTATCTCATGGTGCTGAGTTTATTGTCTGGCTGGGTTGGATTATGGTTCCTTGTGTTATTTCTTTCAGGCCTGTTGCATGGAAGGGCTTCTTTCTTTTATATGCCTATATAATTCAGTCTTTTTGGGCCTACTCTTTTCAAGGCTTGTTTGATGTAGGATACATCTGCTGTTGTTTTTGGGCCTCGTTTTGTCTAGGTGTTCCTTTGAATGCTCAAGGATCTCCTGCATGTGTGTATCTGAATATGTTGGTTTCAGTGTTGTGTTTGGAATGGTCAAGAAGGTTCCACTCTTCTAGGAATAGACAACTTATTTCATGTCTGATTACAAAGTTATATGAGATACATCGCCTTTTTTGTGTGTAAAAATTCAGCAGACAGAAAAGAATATTTGTATGCATAGTAATTTCAGATAGTTTAGAAGGTATGCTTGTTTATATGACTGTATAGACAAATCAATTGCAGTACCGCTAGATGACAGAACAGGGCATAAATGTATTTTTGAGTGCCCCATTTTGCTCATATGTAATTCCAAATTTGACAGACCAATATTAATATGAAAAAGAATCTTCATTTTTCAATCAAAATAATTACAGGCCAATTCCTCACAAGGCATTAAAAAATTGTAGTATAAATAGTAGAATTGCCTTCCATACAGGGCATTTTAAATTTCTGGATAATGGGTAGTGCTGGTCACTGGGACCAAAGTCTTCAAGCTATTGTAATTTATGTACGTTCAAACTGGCATAGATCACGACTATACTATAAAATAATCTCATGTTCAATAAATGAAATTTTATAATCTTAGTTGTAAGAAACACCCCCCCTTCCCCAGTACGTTTCATGCAGGAAATGTGGAAATGCATGCCGTACAGCACAAAAACATATTTCTGTATGGACATGTGAATTTCCCAATAAATAATTTAAGAGAAACTAGGTTTCCATAAAATTATTGCTCTGACTGTAAAAAAATCATCATTGTTCAGTAGGAATTAGTACTACTAAATGGTAATATTAATAAAAGGATAATAATCATTTTACTTAAAATTTTAACATTACCATTAATTGTTTCTATTCAGTAGGAATTAGTAATACTAAATGGTAATATTAAATTCTGAAAGTAAAAGGATAATAATCATTTTACTTAAATTTTTAACATTACCATTAATTGTTTCGGGATGTTTGAGAGCGGTTCAAACCTCATCGGACTTCATTTGCAAAAAGTAGAATTATAGATCCCACTCATAATTCAACAGATTTAATAGTTTTCAAGAATTCAGAATTGCAAAGTTTCCACCAAATTCTATCATGTATGAGGGTATGGGATTGGAATTTAATCAAGCTCATCAACTCCTCTATTTACCTTTATGTTGGTGGTGTTGATTGTTGAACTCCTCTATCATGACATTAATAAAAATGTACTCTTCACTCAAGCAAAATCATTTAATAGGCATGGGAATTTTTTTCTACCTTATTTTAAGGATTGGATTAGGAAGTTTCATCAAAATTGTATGGTCAGTCATTGACTAATGGCCTTGGGGGATCAACTATGGGATTTGAGGTAGAGGCAAGGGCTAGAGCCTAGAGGAGGGAGGCATAGAGTGCTATTGATGAATAGGATTCCAATATAGGCAATGATTCATCGACATGTATGAATTGTC
>LPNX010792684.1:681206-763391 GCA_001517045.1 Pseudotsuga menziesii | reverse complement strand
TTAATTTTCTTATAGTTTCTTCTTCACCTGGCCGTATCGGGAGTTGTGAATACTCTGAAGCAGAAGCAAGAATTTCAAGGATCCCCTTCAGCTTTGTCTTTGCAGCCAAGGATGAGCTAAAGAGCTCGAAGGTGGTGCTTCCAACTGAGAATTAGCAAAAAAAAAAATTAATTTTAAAAAAAAATTTCCACAAGCGTCGCTTAAGCGACGATTTCTGCTGTCGCTTTTCCGACGCCTTTTCTAGACTGCCGTCTCTTTTTCGACGCCTTTTTGCTGTCGCTTTTTCGACGTTTAGTTTAATATGTGTCGCTTTTCCGATGGTACTATGTGTCGATTTTCCGATGGTACTATGTGTCGATTTTTCGACGCTTATAAAGGTTATTTTCTCAAAAAAATTTGCTACTGTCGAAAACATTCTGTCGCTTAAGCGACGCTTTACATTCAAGAGACAGTTACATAAGTGTGACTTAACTGACGGTTATTTAAGTGTCGGCTAACCGACGACAAGTTTCCGACGCTTAAAAAAAATCAAAGTGTCGTACATGCGACAGGAAAGTGTCGAAAATACGACATGACGGCCGTCGGATTTTTGGTCGAAATGTAGTAGTGCAATTACCTCAGAGCATGGGAACAGCTCTGGTCTGGTGGCAAATTTCCTGAGAGAAGATTTCTCTATGTTAGCATAGATGGATTCTTCTTCGAGGCCCATGTCGGGAACCTCCCTGGGGGAAATCAATCTATACATTTCACCCCATTTGTACTCGGGTTCAACACCAGAAATACATTGAGTGTCTTCATATATGTATTCGGTCTTCGTGACAACCTCTACTCCTGGCTCTTCTTCGACCACAGGGGCCTTCTTCTTCTGCCTATTGGACATGGTGGATTCAAATTCTTCCTGCCACATATAACATTGTAACATTGAGCAATTCAAGGTGCAGACATTTATATGACAGTGTGCAGCGTTTTACTTCTTCTATGTGTATCATGACAGCAATTTGTTAAAAATATGTGTGTATGGACTGAAATGTCCTGACTAACAAAATTATTAAACCCAATGGGCAGTGGAAAACAAGTTATATACAGTAAAAATGTGTAATCTACCACTGCTGTAGGACACTAAACAATTCTATCAATCATATTCAAGACAGAAAAAGATCTACATTAATATGCAACACATTTCTGCTTTCTATGCATGCCATGGTCCTTTCACTATGAGGGAAAGACAGTAGTAGTTACGCAGGTTTTTTCAATGGTGCCTTATCAAAACCAAACACATGCCCTTCTGGTCAACAACTAAGAATATAGATATATTCCCTCCCATAGGCTGAGGCTTGATCACTGAGCTCTATGGGGTAGCTTGAAGTATAGGGATAAAAAACGGCTGGGTTTTAAGCGGTGCGGGAAACAATAGTAGTAACTATGAGGCTTTCTCAACGGCGCCACACCTACACACCAATAGAAAATACATATTCCTTCCATCAGGCTACGGGTTCGACATTAAGCTCGCTGAGGACGTGCAGAACCGCATAGGTGAAAACAACTAGGGCTTCAACAACGGGTAGCGCACCATAGGATAAACAGTCCCAAAACCCCAAAAGAAGTCCATGGCAGACCTACCTCCTACCTATCATAACTATGCAGGGCGGTTTGGCGCAGATGGTGTAATGGCCGTCTGCACCGAAACCCTTTAATCCCTATGCGTAGGGTATGAACGGTGGTGGAAAAATCAAAGCTTCTCTGATGGTTAAACTGCCCTCCCACGGTCAAATAAGATAAAATCTCAACTTATATAGGCGTATAACCTAGCGGGATGAGGAAAATGGTCGGGGACCTAAAACCACCGTAGAAAAGCACTAACAGTTCAAATGGAACGGGAAAAAACGACGAGGAGCCTACCTGGCAATACGGCAAGTATGGCGGGTCGATGACGGTCAAGCTTCTACAGTTGCCACCTGGATGTAGGTACACCGACAGCAGGGACCTTCGCTACCTGAAGAAAATGACAGCTCAATGGTGACAATGCTCTGCGAAAAATATCAATAGAAAAACAATACACCGTCCCCGTATATATATTTTATCGCTCGTGTGAGAAAAATTGGACATTGGAGAGCTTTTGCATCGGAGGTTGGAAGTAATCTCTCTTCCACAACGACGGACAGCCAAAACGTAGACCCAGCCATGGAGACACGCATGGCAGGAAAAAAATCATAAGATCGAATGTCAAAAGGTTTTCGAATCGGAGCATGAAAGCGAACGTTCTTCCGCTACGGCGGATGATCAAAGCGCCAAGCCTTCCGTTCTGGTTATACATATTAGGTAGCAGTTGAGAGATCGGACGTCGGAAGGTTTTCGAATCGGAGTATGAAACTTTAAATCTTTTCGCAATGGGGAAAATTGACATGATAAAAGGTTCCGACTCAAAACTCTAAAGCAGTCGAAAAAATCACTCAAATCAGGAGAAAACCGAAAGTCAAAATCGAAAGCCCATCCACAACGTTAGAAGAAATGATTGTAAAAGCTTCCGATGCCAAACAAAAAAGCATCCGATGTGAAAAACACAATGGGTCAAAAGTCAGAAGGTTTTTCTTTCCGCAAAACAAAAATCCATCCGCAACTACAGAAGACCAAAGCCAAGATCCACCCGCAACGGTGGAAAATCAAAACAAAACATCCTCCGATTCCAGCATGTTTTCAAATGCACTTAAGGGCAGCGATAGAACTTGATCAAAAGTGGATTACTTAAGGCATCAGAGGAGGAATCAAAAAAATGGGTAGCTCAATCCAAGCATGAGCAAATCCTTTCTAAAATTTCTTAGACCAATTTCAAGAAGAAAATCCAACTGATTCAAGCAAAGGAGGGTCCTAAAATTTTTAGAATTTTCAGGAAATTGTTGCAGCTGCAACACATGGTAAAAACCATTGAGATGTGACACTACTAATTATGAATCAAGATGTACCTCAAGAGAGAGAACACCATGTGAAATGGCTTCCCATAGAAGCTCCATAACGACACTATATTCAGCAACAATGTTGCAAGATGGTCGTAGACATACGCCTCCTGAAGACAGTACCTAACCCATAGGAGTATAAATCACCCAAGTAGCAGAGGCTGAGTGTTGAGTGTGATGGCTTGCACCATCTGCGTATCCTATGTAAATGGAAGATTCCATTGACATCTACCAAAAGAAATGGAAACTAATCACAAACCTGATCACGATAAGAAAAAGACCTAACTATGCAAAACTGTACAATAACATACAATAAGCAGCCTTGGCTGAATATCATGCATAGTATTTCTTAAGATAGAGCCCATTTCTAGGCTTCGCCAAGGCTGTTCCTTCATAATCCACTAACTCATACGCACCCTTCTCTAACACACGCTTGACCACATAAGGACCATGCCACGTAGGATTAAATTTCCCTGCCCATTTCTTTCGGTTGATCCCACAAAAGGACTAAGTCTCCTTCACTAAACGCCCTTGGATGGACAGACTTATCGTATTAGGCCTTTACGCGATGTTTATTAATTTCTAGAGCCACCAGGGCATCCCGACGCTGCTCATCAAGTTGCTCAAGGTGAACCAAACGCTCCTCCAATGGTGAAGTGTTTGGTAAGAGTTCTATAGCTAGCTTCAAAGAAGGAATCTCACATTCCACTGGCAATATCGACTCCACTCCATGCACAAGTTGATATGGAGAAAAAATAGTGGCAGTCTTAACAGCGGTTCGATATGCCCACAAAGCAGGATATAACATGATGTGCCAATTGTTCTTGCTTCGTGCAATGGTTCGTTGGAGAATGGATTTGAGTGATTTATTCACTGCCTTTACTTGTCCATTCTCTTGAGGGTAATAAGAAGAGGAATTCTCTTTCTTATATCCTAACTTCGATGCCAACTCTTCCATCATATGGTTTTGAAAGTGCGAGCCATGGTCAGTGACAAGCTCTTTCGGAATCCCGAACCGGGTAATAATTTGGTTGAATACAAAGTGGGCGGCTATCTCACCGTCAGATTTTACTGTAGGCATAGCCTCAGCCCATTTCGTGAAGTAATCAACAGCCACTATAATATGATGGTGCCCCCCAACTAAAGCTGGGTTTCAATCCTTAAAATCGAGCCGCCCACTTAGTGAAGGGACTGGTGGTGATAATGGGATGTAACGAGGCAGGTTTCCAGCTCATATTCCATGTGAACACCTGGTAAGGGTGGCACCTCTTGAATGCATCAACACAATCCTTAAAGATCGACGGCCAGAAATAACCCGCTCTTAAAATATTTTTAGCTGTAGAAATCCCAGATAAATGACCACCACACACCTCTATGGCAATCATTCAACATTACCTTAGCCTCATCATGAGTTAAACAACATCGTAAAATGGAATCTACCGCATGGTGGTACAAAGTGTTATCAACTATGAGGTGGTTCTTAGAGATGTGATGTAGTCGTCATCATTCATCTCGAGAGAGGTGAGTAGGGGTCTTCAGTGTTTGTAAATATATTATGATATCCCCATACCATGGGTCTAACGTTGAGATTAAGAAGATGTGTTCATCAACAAATGTATCTTCACAAACCAACTTCTCGGCCTCGCTCGGGAAATCTGATATAAGCTTTGCAAAATTAAATACTTCTTCTATTTTGCCGAAACAAACTCGGGATCGAATTCTTGCAGAATGACAATCCATTTATTATATTTTACCCCAATCATCCTTTGAGTGAGGACGAATTGAAATGGATTGACATGGGCCACAACCAAGGTTTGGCGAAGGAGAATATAATGTCTCAACCACTGAACCGCATGTACGATAGCTAAAGCAAGTTTCTCGACATGATAATAACGAATCTCTGCATCAATAAGGTTCCGGCTCAAATAATATATGACATGCTCTTGGAGCTCCTCATCCTCCTAAACCAAAACCATACCAATCGTCTCTAATGACGCGGCCACATATAATATGAAATCACGGCTATATTCCGGGGGACTAATCACCGGGCCCGATGCTAGGGCTCACTTGAGTGCATCGAAGGACTCCTGGGCTCATTCATCCCAATAAAAGGGGGTGTCCTTCTTTAAGAGATGCATGAAGCCTCTAGTCAAAATCGCAAAGTTGATAACAAATCTTCGTAATAAGTTTGCCATGCCTTGCAAACACTGAAGATGATGAATATTTTTCGGGGGAGACAACTGAAGTATTGCCTCAACCTTCAAAGGGTCGACTCTTATATCCTCTTTAGAAATGATGAATCCTAACAAATGACCTGACTTCACACAAAAGATGCACTTATGAGGATTTAATCTAACCGAATAATGGGGGCATCTTTCGAACACCAATCTCAAGTCATAGGGATGACGCATTCTCATATGAGAATGGGAAGCGAGGTCATCCAAAAATACTTCGATAATTGATTTGAGATCGTGGAAGATCAAGGTCATCACCCACTGAAATGTAGCTCCGGCGTTTTTAAGGCCGAACGACATTTTTCGATATGCAAACGTTCCCCAAGGACAAATAAAGGCTGTCTTGTGTTGGTCCTCGAGTTTAATCTATATATGATTATATCCAGAAAATTCGTCCATAAACTAGAACACCTCACTACCCGCAGACTCATCCAAAATCTGATCAATAAATGGTGTGGGGAAGTTGTCCATAGGACAGGCACGATTTAAATCGTGGAAATCAGTACATATGTGGATCGCTCCCTACTTCTTATCCACCGGAATGGGGTTTGAAACCCACTCTGTCAAGGGAATGGGATAGATGAAATCGACTTTCAATAGTTTCTCTATCTCTGCCTTAATCGTGGGTGCTTTCCTAGGATTCACCGCACGTAAACATTGTCGAACAGGCTTAGTGTTGGGGTAAGACTTAATCTCATGCTCGACAATACAAGGGTCAATACCTGGCATCTCGTCATAAGACCAAGAAAAAATATCGTAGAATTCCTTAAATAGCTTGGTGTATTCAAGAATCTCAGCATGGGAACATTCTGCCCCAATATAAACATTCTCTATCGTGCCAGGATTGCAAGAGATGTTGATAGGAATCATTGAAGATATGTTTTCCATGTTTCCATCAGCCATCAGACCAGGAGAGCTTAATGGAACCATGGTACTACCAAATCTCTGACTAAGAACCGCCCTAAAATCCTCATGCTCCAAGCGGTCAAGATTTGGAAGAAAATACGATCTATGATGCAGTTCCTCCCATGGTGGTTCAACTCTCGACATAGCCTCGATAATTGCTTAATCTGAAGGGAAAACCATATCAAGGCAGTCATGTGCATGAGAATACTGTACTACCCATGCCGACAGCACATAAGGGTCCTCCTCCTCCGTCCGCGAAGAGGAAGGACTAGGCTCTGCAACACACTTGAGATTAGCTTGATAAGCTATCATAGTTGCAAGCAATGGCATGTCTGTCACGACAGGCTCACTCGAAGTACTCAGTGCAGGAAGGATCCAAGGATCTTCAATATGACTCGTGCGAAAAGACACCGATCTCATAGATGTCGAAGCCTCATCGAAACTAGATCCTATCATGAGGATCGGTGCAGGACAACTAAAGCTTCCCATGAGGGATGGATCCATGCCTACACCCACACTCCCAGTTGCCGGCTGAGAATGTTCAACGATCGGGATCGAATCTCCCGAAGATGGGGTAACAGATAGATTCTTGAGTGTCGTTTGATCAATTGTTATGATATTTCCATTATATGGAAAGCATACAATGCGGAACAGGGAAGAAGAAACGGCTTGCATACTATACATCCAGTTCCTACCCAGCAAGATATTGTAGTCAAGGGGCACATCAACCACCTCGACCTCTATCACAATGGTCTTCCCTCGCAAACAGACTTTGAGGGAAGAAAGGATGCCATGTGGTTAAAATATCTCCCATCGAACATAGTTAACATGGTCACTAATTTAGACAGCTTAGGGGAACCCATACCCTTCCAGCAGGATAAAGACATCACAGAAGCAGCAGCACCCTCATCAATCACATTACGCTTGACGATCATATTAAGACATTCTACGTGAATCAAAAGAGACACATAGTAGGGAAAGCGAGGCTGAAGTCCTACGGTTTCAAATTTGATCACAGAGGAAGAATCATCATCATTCACACCAAGGGAAGAAAGAAATGCCTTTGCGAAGGAAAACTCTAAAGCACTTCCAATGCAGACATCGCACAAGGAGTGTGGCCCAAATCCTCGACGATTGAATAGTTCTGGGCGAATCGAGCATTTGGATTATGCCCTAAACGCTTAAGGACTCCCTTAGGAATGTGAGGTGCAGTCTTAGGTTTATCCATAGGTTTCTCAATACGCAAAGGGGACCCTGGTGGATCAGGCTCTTTGCCTGGGGTGGGTTGTGACGAACCATAATCTTTCACACGGGTCACAACTTTCGTAGCACTAACCATGTTAGTGCAACCATGACCACTAGTCTCCGGTGGATCATGATCATCACCATACTGGTCATGGGACTTCAAGTTCATATTTTGATTGTGCAGTAAAGGGTTAGTTAGCACAGCTGGGCCCTGTGCCAAGAATCTCAAAGCTTCCTCAATATGAGGGCACAAGTAAGTGAGGTGATCTTCCTTACATAACTTGCAATGGAACTTAACCTTATGTTTATCTTGCTTGTCCCCCCTAGCATTCCGAACTTTCTTGTCATTACTATTAGCATTATCATTCTTATTCCCACCCTTATGATTATTTTTACCCTTCTTTCTATTCCATCCGGGCTGCTGGTTACCCTTCTGGTCCAACGATTGCACAGAAAGTACATTCACCATTTGGGCGGGTAGAGATGAAGCCGTAGCTTGTACCAAAGTAGATTGGTTGATTGACAATTTCCTAACTTGTTTTTCAACCGAATCAACAGGTTTCACACTTGTACAACCCACAATGCCATCGGCATGTGGTCTAGGTTTTACTTTGGGGTCAAAACTGGAATGCAGAGCATTGGGAATAATCTCATATAACAAACCAGACTAAGCATAGGTAAAGTCCAGTTCATGCGCCCTAAAAATCCCTTGTTCCTCATTCTTCACTCTATATGTAGAAACATCCTTCGCTATATATGGTAATAACGACTTGAGGAACCACTCAAGGAGGAAATATGGTGGTATAAAGGCTTTAATTAACCTCTTCCATCTACACCACTCTTGAATGTGATCAGAGATATGTGTGGCTTTATCTTGCTGAAATGTCGACAAGAGTTCAGTACCAATGTCATAATGCACTGGTAGTTGGAAGTGATTAAGAAAAGTCATCGCAAGGTCATCGAACAAAACAAAAGCTCCCCTAGGTAACTCTATATACCATTTCACGGCAGGCACTGTAAGGGTGCACTGAAATAGTCTCAAAAGGATTGAGTCCTAATGTAAGGAATTCGAAGAGCACCATAGGTGAAATGTAGTAATGTGTTTGCTCGGATCCTCTCCCGATTTTCCCTCGAACTTAGGTATGTCCGAAGGAATCTTGGTAGGGACAGCCGGCCAAGCCGGGTCATGAGCAACAGGATCATTCGTCAATCTCGACAAGTCAGGAAGATTGAGCGTCGCAAGTAAAGGGAGCCTAGGATGATGAGGTCGATGGACCACTCCCTAATTCATATAGGTTTGATTACCACCATGGCCTTAGCCATAGTGCCCTCCTCCCATATGACCTGTATAGGGTGGTGTGGAAGCACCATAGTGCAGTGGACCTTGACTAGTAGGAGCTACAAAGCCATAATTATGAGAGTAAGCAGGTTGTTGATTCCCTCCTCCATAAGGTGAAGAACCCTATCCATACTGCATCCCATAATAGGGTCCATTGGTCATCACATGCGATGCCCCATGAGACACTCCGTAGGTAGGAAGATAAGCTCCGGACGTAGGAATATACATACTGGAAGTAGGGATATACACCCCAGAAGTAGTAACATGACCCCTAGAAGCATGAATATAACCTCCCGAAGAAACGGGCGGTATGTAAACTTGAGACACGATCAGTCTAGTAACCACAGTATGGACCTGACTCGTAGCCATGTGCCAACTCGAAGGACCACGTGAATAAGGTAAAGGGTGAACATTTGAAGAAATAGGGACAGAGGATGAAGGGATCTGAGTAATCAAGTATGTACTATTCCCTATCATCATTCATCTTCGATCTGCTATCCTAATAGGATCACTAACCCTAGACATAGGAGGAATATGTGACGTAACTTCCACCACTAGGATGGAAGGTGCAATGTGACTAGTGCTCCCAAACCTCTCCGCATGGTAAGGAATGAGAGTTCCCCCAGGCATAGTGTTAGGCTCGAAGTCAGATTCGACATTAAATTCCAAATCATGTGTAGGAAAACCAGACATACCATAACTACCATAGCTAGTGCTGGCGGGTTCAAAATGAGTCTCGGCGTCCTCCGACATTCCATACCGGTAACGTGTCAATGGGGAATCAACCCTAGAGTGAGTAGGTCTATCATGCATGGTTCCTATCTTAGAAATCATAGGACTTAACTCAGCCAAGTCAGGTGAAGGATCATAAGTAGGAGTAAACTCCCCATCGTCTACACGAATGGGAGAAGGTGGTTCAGGAATACCTTCTAAATGGTCTCCCATGGTGTGTAAATCAATTTGCGAAATAGTCCACCTGGACTGTGTAGGTCTCTCTCCCAAAGGAGGAGGAGAAGTAGAAGGCGAAAGTCCTGCTAAATGTCGAGAACGGCGAGGAGCCGCACCCAAATCCACAATGACTCAAAAAGTAAAAAATACTCTCTATTTACGTAAACCCTAGGCCAACTATCATGCACAGAGAAATCACTAATAAAATCTAAAGGAAAATGCAAGCAAACAAGGGCTAGATAAGTGAGCTCCCGAATGAAGCAGGTATGTCTCACCTGGGATAGGCTTGAGACTCCCATACACAACAAGCGGAGGTACGAAACCAATTATTGTGGCCCTCAGCTTCAACATGTAAAGCAACTGTGTTGTATGACCCCAACCTAGCTGGGACACCCACAGAATAACCCCTGCAAAGTACCCCCTTGATATCCTAGGTAAGGCCACTAAGGTCACCTCAATATAACCAATGCTCAGGTGGATAGTTGCAGGCGGGATTGACCATATGGGCAGGGTGGCAAAGCCTGAAACTCTCGAAAGAGCCCCCAGATACGAATACAGTCCTGTAAATATCTTCGGTGCTACTCAGTTATGACTAGGGGGCATCCTAATCAATAACCTCTCACATTGCCTCGTGCTTAACTCCCTTTTGAGAGGAGGATCCTGAGAAACACTGGTTATACCAAGGATTTCACACACTCACCTGGACAGACACATACATGTTGTTGTTTAGTGATCTTGGAGAATTGACTTACAATGAACTATTCCAAGATCCTAAAACCTAAGCTTGTTGATGCACCCTATAAAAGAAAAGAGTGTAGTTCAATTTAATTTAGCGTTGACTTTAATTGGATTTATTACTCAAAAACGGGATATGGTCATGCAACTAATGGTGTTATGACACAACATGAAGTAAAATGCACACCTAAAAATAAATGCAAATGCATTGTATCCATGAAAACAGGGTATGCTACTACGTGAAATGCACAATTTTTCTTCAAATGATGAATGCAATATTTCCTATATGAAGTCCTAACTAATACTCCAAAGCAAATCTAATGCAAGTACAATGCAAAATGCAAAATGCAATGCATGATGATAAGCAAATGTTTTTGGATTTTTTGAAATAAAATGAGATGTAAAAAGAAAAAGAATGACTCTACCACCCCTAGACTCTGAAAGCACACATAAACATCACTCAAACAAAGCACTAAGGTAAAAGAACTCTAATGCACTAATCTCAAACAAAAAATAAAAAATGCCATGACAAGAACCTTCTTAAAAAGAAAAAAATTAGCCTAAAAAAAACATTTCTGGTAAGAAACAGAGGCATAAACAGAATCAGGCCGTGCCAAAGGAGACTCAGCAAATATCAAAATTCACCCAGCAACCATTTAAATTCCACAAAAATGCAAAATCAAAGGCACACGCGACTGTTCGCAGTAAACCCACGTGTATATGCAGAAATCGAAGAGAAAACCGCGTGTATATGCGATTGTGAGTTAAAAACTCACGTACAGGAAGAAAGGTACATAAAATCAAGGCAAACAGATAGGCTGAGACAAACTTCACACCAATCAGACACTACCAAGCATACATGCCCCCAATCCCAACACAGAAAAAAGAGAGAGAGCAATTCAAATTCATTGAATGCCAAGAAAACAACCCCCAAAGGACAATTACTAGGAACTCCCCAATGGAGTCGTCAATTCTGTTACAGAGAGAAATTCCTATGGCTTGGGGTACCACAACAGATAGCTTGACTCCATAAATCAATCATTTCCAATATGCAATAGAAATTAAATGTCTAACACTAAAGGATCAGACCTCGTACCTTATTTTGGACGGTTGAAGTAGATGCCAGTTGAGCTTTCCAACTTCAGCTTGAATTGATATATTACTTCCTCAACAACAAGTAAACAATACAAGCATTCTATATATCATGGTGTTAGGTCTATTCTAGCATATATAATCAATAATTTATAAGCATTTGACATAATCCAATGGATAAAATATTCATTCAAACACACATTATTGGACAGGAAAAGATATTTCTATTAATATAAATCAGATATTACAAGATACAACCTCTGTCGGCACGTCTACGAACTGGAGAAACTGAATCCCCCACTTGGGCCTCCACCACTTCAATCCTCCATCACTAGATAGCAAGATCACAAGCAAAAGGTAAGCTTGGGAAGAACACAACAGTGCTCTAAGGGACAAAGGGATGTAGACTCAAGCATAAGTTCCGACAACAATGGACTATAGTTTCTTTGCTCTTAGTTCTCTCTTATTCCTTCAATATACCAAGGGGTTCCTTATATAGATTTTCAAAGGGGTAATGAAAGGTCGAATCCGAGCGATCTCAAGGCATATGGAAGGCCATGAGTCAAATGAGTCAGATCCATGTCAAGGAAAACTCCAAAAGGATTTGGATTTTGTACACATCCCGATGTATGCGGTTTTAGTGGTCAAACCCGCGTATATACGTGCTTATAGGTTTAAAAGTTGCGTGTATCATTTTTCACATGTTTTTAGGGATGGTCAAGGAAACATCAAAGGACAAAATATGGTCGATGGGGTCTAAGGAGTTTGCAGCGGGACAGGGGAAGGCCATACAAAGTGTGATGCACCTGGAGTGGTGAAATCAGCTATAACAAATGCCCCCTAATGTGTGAGGTCAGAGGGGTCATACAATGGCCGAAATAAATTATAAGTCCATCCCAGAAGTGGAGTGATGAAGGATCCCAAATGGAAGACCAGCCACCCAATCAACATAGTACAATAATACAACTCTGCACATAACTGCAAATACATATAGCAGTCCCGGATACATAAGAGTACAATGGCCATGAATAGGAATGATACAAGATATCACATAAGTGGTCATCACCATGTACAATATACATAGATCAGAATCTCCATGATGAAGATATACAAAGGACCATGATATCCATAATGGCTGAAGATATATAATAGATCAAAATCTCCATAGTGGCTGGAAATATCTGACATATACTAGAATCAAGTCACGAGAGCTGAAATCTCATGAACACTGGCATGATCAAGGAGGTAGCATATAAGAGATGCCACCAATCTAGAAGGTCTTCTACACAAAATGCTACGAGTACATGTCCTGCTATGCGAATAGAGGTGTCGAGGTCGAACATAGTAGTCCGTCATCTGATTACTGGTCATTAATGTATACCATTAACAGACGCGAGATCACCCACCGATAATGAAAATGGGAATCAAGGTACTAGAGTGCAAACTAACAAGTGTGAATAAATGTGTTGAGGTTGAACACTTGAGAGGATCCATCGATCAGGGGACATTGATGTATTCCCAAAGACTATCGATGGCGAGATAACCTGCCACTGATGACTGCAAGTCTCAAGGCACTCAACATGACTCTAGATTCCAATCCCAGAATAAATGATCTGAAGTTGATGGGATGAAATCCACTGGAAGGAGGGAATTACCATCATCCAACATAAGGTACTTAGCAAAGCTGTCTAATGTGGAAGGACTCGATCATAAGGTGCACAAACCAGTAACTGTACCGGGAATGGCCGCATGCAAAGTCAAGAGAACTGAGGAATGGCCGACTCAGGCTTCAACTTCCTTCAAACAAGAGCATAAAGGCGTATGGTGACTGAATAAAGTCATCATAGACTCGATATAAAAACTGGGACATCTCTGTGACACAGGAGGCATTGATAGGGGATCCATAAGGACTGGAAGCTTAACCAGTCGGCGGCGATAAACTTAGATAAACGAGTATAGCTCCTAAATTCAAACTATAACCCAAACAATGGGTGTGATATACAGTTCTCTATTCGAAGGCGACATGACTCGGTAGCTGCCACAGATAACATCTTTCCTTGTCATCCTTTTTGGTTTTTTGATTTTTTTGGACTTTTTCAATTATTTAAAAAGATTGAAAAAGAATAAAATGGCTTTATAGTTACATACTAGGAGGAGACGAGTGGCATAAGGGAAAACAAACTAGTTCCAAGCAGTGGAACATACCTATGCTCAATGCAAGGATACATGTGTAGGATATCGACACTCGGGGGAAAATCCCCTCCTGGTAAAAAGGGAAACAAGCTACGAAGGATATAAAAAAATGGCTCTGTATGGCTAGACATGAGACACGCTCGGGCTATATGGCTGAAATGCAATGTCAGGGGAGCTGGCATAAAGCTCAATAAGGTAGGCAAAGCTCATGATAATGCATTCACAACTTGACATGAGGGAGTCCTGAGGGAAATAGGCCAGCAAAAGATCAAGAGGAGTATGAGGCTCTTGCGAAATGTCATGGTGGTACTATACAATGGACTCCCACAACCTAAAATAGAAAACGTCGGCATGGGCACCAAATGCAAATAAGGCACTAACTAGGGTACCCATGTAAGGTGAAGTTCTACCACTCGTATCATGCCACTTCTAAACAGCAAGAAGGTTCTATGACATAACAGAGTGGGTTCATACCTAAGGTCATGATGATATGGTCATAAGGCTATGCAAAATGCAGATGGTGATGAAACCTAACCTATATGCCAGTTTAGATATGATAGCTGAGATCGGCACGAATGGGTCAATCCAACGGTTGAAACGGCACTGAAAAAGGTCCTCTACAACATGAATTATGTCAAAAACGGTCCAAAATGGTTAGAAAATGTCGAAACTATAGGAAAGGAGGTAAAAATTTTCAAATATTTGAAAATTTTCTATAAATAGTAAACAATTCAAAATATTATAAAACATTTGAAACTTTTACCCTTTTGAGCTCCAATTTTCAACAGCGAATTCCAAGAGATCCAGCCGGCGAAATCCACTACCGTTTCTTCTAGGTATTTACCCATGCTATTCTCTTTCATTTTGATGCCATTTTCATGAAATTCCATGGTCAATTAAGATTTCTAGCCCAACCCAAAATGGGCGCTGCGACCCATGCGGAAATCGAGGTTTTTTCCGCGTATAGGGCTGGATATATGCAGAAAATACCCTCAAACCTGTGTACATACGCGGTTGTTTTGAAAACAGTCACGTATGAGGCCATGCATAAGGTTTTTCAATAATATAATGGACAAATTTGCAATTTATTGTGCAGGATGGTCCTAGAGTGGAGAGAGCGTGAACATGGTGAAGTAGAGGAAGCAGTAAGGGCCGATCTGATGGCTCAACAAGCTTTACGTGCATGCGGACTCTACAAGTTTTGGTGTCTTGGTGGTTTGAGGGACAAACCAAGACTATTATAGATGATGGTGGATTACTGGGATCCAGAATCAGAGTCCTTCCAGGTAGATGGGATGTCCCTCACCATAGAGGTGGAGGACATATATTTCATTACTGCGCTTTCTAGATGAGGGGAAGTGGTGAACCTTTGTTCCTATGGTGGGCCAAGAGGTGGCCTAAATATTGATGAGTACATTGCAGTGTACTACTATCTAGACATAGAGAAGGTGGGGAGTCAGGTCCCTACCAACGCTATATAGGTGCTGGGCCTAAAGGCCATACTTTTGACATTGGGCAGGATAGCACGCTTGGCATCACTCCACCAGGCCTCGCGGCCTCTGATGTTCTATGCAGTGGAGTGCATGAGACCCATGATCTATGACTAGAGCACTACACTACTGAGCAACATGAAACATCAGTTCAGTGAGTGTAAGGTAGGTAGAATGCGGAACTTCAGGTTCAGCAGTATTTTGAGCACATTTTTCTTCGAGCGTGTTCTAGGATTAAGCCCCAGAGTGGACGTTCCTCTTCACGGGGTTCGAGATCCGGCCCAATGGCATTGGGCAGATGCTATGCGCAGACTGGGGGGTGGTAGGGTGGCCAACCCATATCCAGCTGACTTCTTTCTATGGTGGTGACAACATATAGTTGCCATCGATGACTACCCTTATGCAAGGACAGATTTTTGGGGGGACCCGGACATGCCGCTACCACTAGGATTGGCATATGGCGATATAGGTAACGAATCTCGACCCTCTCTTTTTAAATTTTTTGAGTTATGTAATTTTTTGTGTTTTCTTGATTATATGGAATCAAAAAGACATATTTTTGTGTGACAATACATAGTGACATCTACCATTTGTGTGCAGATGTGGGACCATGGCGGCCAAAAGGATTCCCTCATCATAGAAGGAGGGGAAGAGGAGATGACATCACGGGTGTGGATGCGGAGCGGATGCTCCAGAGCATTCATACTAATTTTGTGAGGCTGACACATAGAGTTCCCATGGTGCAAGTCGAGGACTTTCCTGAGGCTATGCAGCGGTAGGTGGTGGGTGTACCACGTGCATGGGTGCGATTATTCCGATGGCTAGCTAGAGCCGTAGTGACCTTCCATGATCACAACCCTCCTCCTCCTCCATAAAATTAGACACCTGGGAGTGTATACATTTTGTACTACCGTGTATTATATGATGGTGGCTTGAAAGCCCCAATTTTGTATCATGACACTATGTATTATCACATTTTGGATGTATATAAAACAAAATTTATAGTGATCGGTTTATTTATTTACATGTGTAAAAATTGTGTTTGTGATTAATTTATTGTGAATGAAACAAATGCCAATCTAACACGTAGTTATCATATGATTCAGCAACTTGATTATTATTTCTTGGAGTGTGTATATATGTTATATTGTCAAATTGTCATTCTAACAATCTCACATGCAAGAATCTTCTTAATAACATCGGATCTCTAACATGGTACAAACCATTGAGCTATGACACTACTAACTCTGAATCAAGACGTACCTCAAGAGATAGAACACCATGTGAAATGGCATCTTGTAGAAGCTCGATAATGGCACTATATTCAGCAACATTGTTGGAATATGGCCGTAGGCATACGCCTCCTGAAGACAGTACCTAACCCATAGGAGTATAAATCACCCAAGCAGCAGAGGCTGAGTGTTGAGTGTGACGGATTGCACCATCTGCGAATCCTATGTAAATGGAAGATTCCATTGACATCTGCCAAAAGAAACGGAAACTAATCACAAATCTAATCACGATAATAAAAATACCTAACCATGCAAAATTGTACAATAATATACAATAATCAGCCTTGGCTAAATATCATGCATAGTATTTCTTAAGATAGAGCCCATTTCTAGGCTCCTCCAAGGCCGTTCCTTCATAATCCACTAACTCATACACACCCTTCTCTAACACACACTTGACCACGTAAGGACCACGCCACATAGGATTAAATTTCCCTACCCCCAAGGGTTCTTTCGGTTGATCCCAGAAAAGGACCAAGTCTCATTCACTAAACACCCTTGGACTGACAAACTTATAGTATTGGGCCTTTACGCGAAGTTTATTAATTTCTAGAGCCACCCGGGCATCCCGACGCTGCTCATCAAGTTGCTCAAGGTGAACCAAATGCTCCTCCAATGGTGAAGTGTCCAGTAAGAGTTCTACAGCTAGCTTCGAAGAAGGAATCTTACATTCAACTGGCAATATCAACTCCACTCCATGTACAAGTTGATATGGAGAAAAACCAGTGGCAGTCTTAACAACGGTTCGATATGCCCACAAAGCAGGATATAACATGATGTGCCAATTGTTATTGCTTCATGCAATGGTTCACTGGAGAATGGATTTGAGTGATTTATTGATTGCCTCTACCTGTCCATTCGCTTGAGGGTAATAAGAAGAGGAATGCTCTTGCTTATATCCTAACTTCAATGCCAACTCTTCCATCATACGGTTCTGAAAGTGCGAGCCATGGTCAATGACAAGCTCTTTCGAAATCCTGAACTGGGTAATAATTTGGTTGAATACAAAGTGGGTGGCTATCTCACCATCAGATTTTACTGTAGGCATAGCCTCAACCCATTTCGTGAAGTAATCAACACCCACTATAATATGATGGTGCCCCCTAGCCGAAGCTGGGTTGCAATCCATAAAATTGAGCCCCCACTTAGTGAAGGGACCGGTGGTGATAATGGGATGTAATGGGGCAGGTTTTGAGTGCATATTCCATGTGAACACCTGGCAAGGGTGGCACCTCTTGACCACATCAACACAATCCTTAAAGATCGACGACCAGAAATAACCCGCTCTTAAAATCTTTTGAGCTGTAGAAAGCCCAGATAAATGACCGCCACACACCCCTCCATGGAAATCATTGATCATTACCTCATCCTCATCATGAGTTAAACAACGTCGTAAAATGGAATCTACCCCACGGTGGTACAAAGTGTTATCCACTATGAGGTAGTTCTTAGAGACGTGATGTAATCGTCATCGTTCATCTCACGAGAGGTGAGTAGGGGTCTTCAGTGTTTGTAAATATATTATGATATCCCCATACCATGGGTCTAATGTTGAGATTAAGAATATGTGTTCATTGACAAACGTATCTTCACAAACCAAATCCTCGGCCTCGCTCGGGAAATCTGATATAAGCTCTGCAAAAATTAAAGACTTCTTCGATTTTGCCGAAACAAACTTGAGATCAAATTCTTGCAAAATGACAATCCATTTATTATATTTTCCCCCAATCATCCTTTGAGTGAGGATGAATTGAAATGGATTGACATGGGCCATAACCAAGGTCTGGTGAAGGAGAATATAATGTCTCAACCGCTGAACTGCATGTACGGTAGCTAAAGCAATCTTCTCGACATGAGAATAATGAATCTTTGCATCAATAAGGTTCTAGCTCAAATAATATATGACATGCTCTTGGAGCTCCTCATCCTCCTGAACCAAAACCATACCAATCGTCTCTAATGATGTGGCCACATATAATAGGAAATCACGGCTATAGTCTGGGGGACTAATCACCAGGGCCGATGCTAGGGCTCACTTGAGTGCATCGAACGGTTCCTGGGCTCTCTCATCCCAATAAAAGGGGGTGTCCTTCTTCAAGAGATGCATGAATCCTCTAGTCAAATTGGTAAAGTTGACAACAAATCTTTGTAAGAAGTTTTCCATGCCTTGCAAACACTGAAGATGACGAATATTTTTTGGGGGAGACAACTGAAGTATTGCCTCAACCTTCAAAGGGTCGACTCTTATACCCTCTTTAGAAACGATGAATCCTAACAAACAACTTGACTTCACACAAAATATGCACTTATGAGGATTTATTCTAACAGAATAATGGCGGCATCTTTCGAACACCAATCTCAAGTGATAGGGATGATGCATTCTCATACGAGAATGGATAGCGAGGTCATCCAAAAATACTTTGATAATTGACTTGAGATCGTGGAAGATCAAGGTCATCGCCTGCTGAAATGTAGCTCCGATGTTTTTAAGGCCGAAAGGCATTTTTCGATATGAAAATGTTCCCTAAGGACAAATAAAGGTAGTCTTGTGTTGGTCCTCAGGTTTAATCTGTATTTGATTATATCTGGAAAATCCGTCCATAAAGGAGAACACCTCGCTACCCACACACTCATCCAAATCTGATCAATAAATGGTGTGGGGAAGTTGTCCTTAGGACAAGCATGACTTAAATTGCAGAAATCAGTACATATGCGGATCGCTCCTTGCTTCTTATCCACCAGAACGGGGTTTGAAACCCACTCTGTCAAGGGAACGAGATAGATGAAATCAGATTTCAACAGTTTCTCTATCTCTTCCTTCATCGTGGGTGCTTTCCTAGGATTCATCGCACGTAAACATTGTCGAACAGGCTTAGCGTTGGGGTAAGTCTTAATCTCGTGCTCGACAATATGAGGGTAAATACCTGGCATCTTGTCGTAAGACCAAGAAAAAACATCACGGAATTCCTTAAATAGCTCGGTGCATTCAAGAATCTCAGCATGGGAACATTTCACCCCAATATAGACATTCTCTATCGTGCCAAGATTGCGAGAGATGTTGATAGGAATCGTTGAAGATATGTTTTCCATGTTTCAATCAGCCATCAAACCAGGAGAGCTTAATGGAATCATGGGACTACCAACTCTCTAACTAAGAACCACCCTAAAATCCTCACGCTCCAATCGGTCAGGCTCTGGAAGAAAATACGATCTATGATGAAGTTCCTCCCTTGGTGGCTCAACTCCCGACATAGCCTCGATAATCGCTTCATCTGAAGGGAAAACCGTATCAAGGCAGTCGTGTGCATGAGAATACTGTACTGCCCATGCCGATAGCAGATAAGGGTCCTCCTCCTCCGTCCGTGAAGAGGAAGGACTAGTCTCTGCAACACACTTGAGATTAGCTTGATAAGCTATCATAGCTGCAGGCAGCGGCACGTCCGTCACGACGGGCTCACTCGAGGTACTTGGTGCAGGAAGGATCCAAGGATCTTCCATATGACTCATGCGAAAAGACACCAATCTTGTAGATGTCAAAGCCTCATTGAAACTAGATCCTATCATGAGGATCAGTGCAGGACAACTAAATCTTCCCATGAGGGATGGATAGATGCCTACACCCACACTCCCAGTTGCCGACTAAGAATGTTCAACAATTGGGATCGAAGCTCTCGAAGATGCGGTAACAGATGAATTCTTGAATGTTGTTTGATCAATCATTATGATCTTCCCATTATGTGGAAAGCATATAACATAGAACATGGAAGAAGCAACGGCTTGCATACTATACATCCAGTTCCTACCCAGCAAGAGATTGTAGTCAAGGGGCGCATCAACCACCTCGACCTCTATCGCAATGGTCTTCCCTCCCAAATGGACTTTGAGGGAAGGAATGATGCCATACAGCCTAAAAGATCTCCCATCGAATGTAGTTAACATGGTCACTGATTTAGACAGCTTAGGGGAACCCAGACCCTTCCAGCAGGATAAAGACATCACAGAAGCAGCAACACCCTCGTCAATCACAGTACACTTGATGATCATATTAAGACATTCTATGTGAATCAAAAGAGACACATAGTAGGGAAAGCAATGCTGAAGTCCTGTGGTTTCAAATTTGATCATGGAGGAAGAATCATCATCATTCACACCAAGGGTAGAAAGCAATGCCTTCCTTTGTGAAGGAAAACTCTGAAGCACTTCGAATGTAGACATCGCGCAAGGAGTGTGGCCCAAATCCTTGACGACTGAATAGTTCTGGGCAGCTCAGGCATTTGGATTATACCCCAAACACTTAAGGAATCCCTTCGGAATGCAAGGTGCAGTCTCAGGTTTATCCATAGGTTTCTCAATACGCAAAGGGGACCCTAGTGGATCAGGCTCTTTTCCTAGGCTGGGTTGTGACGAACCATAATTTTTCGCATGGGTCACAACTTTCGCAACATGAACCATGTTAATGCAACCATGACCACTAGTCTCCGGCGAGTCATGATCATCACCAGACTAGTCATGGGACTTTGAGTTCATATTTCGATTGTGTGGTAAAGGGTTAGTTAGCATAGCTGGGCCCTGTGCCAAGAATATCGAAGCTTCCTCAATACGAGGGCACAAGTAAGTGAGGTGATCTTCCTTACATAACTTGCAAGGGAACTTAACCTTATGTTTAGCTTGCTTGTGCCCCCCAGCATTTTGGCTGTTCTTGTCATTACTATTAGCATTCTCATTCTTATTCCCACCCTTACAATTATTTTTACCCTTCTTTCTAATTCGTCCAGGCTGCTAGTTACCCTTCTGGTCTGACGATTGCACAGAAAGTACATTCACCATTTGGGTGGGTAGAGATGAAGCTGTAGCTTGTCCCAAAGTAGATTAGTTGATTGACAATTGACTAACTTGTTTTGCAACCGAATCCGTAGGTTTCGCACTTGCACAACCCACAATGCCATCGGCATGCGGTCCAGGTTTGACTTTGGGGTCGAAAATGGAATGTGAAGCATTGGGAATAATCTCATATAATAAACCAGACTGAGCATAGATCAAGTCTAGTTCCTATGCCCTAAAAATCGCTTGTTCCTCATTCTGCACTCCAGATGTAGAAACATCCTTTGCTATATATGGCAATAACGACTTGAGGAACCACTCAAGGAGGAACTCTAGCGGTATAAAGGCTTTAATTAACCTCTTTCGTCTATGCCAATCTTGAATGTGATCAGAGATATGTGTGGATTTATCTTACCAAAATGTTGACAAGAGTTCAGTACCAATGTCATAACGCACTAGTATCTAGAAGTGATTAAGAGAAGTCATCGCAAGGTCATCGAACAAAACGAAAGCTCGCCTAGGTAACTCTATATACCATTTCGCAGCAGGCCCTGTAAGGGTGCGTTGAAATAGTCTCAAATGGATTGAGTCATGATGTAAGGAATTTGAAGAGAACCATAGGTGAAATGTAGTAACATGTTTGCTCAGATCCTCTCTCGGTTTTCCCTCGAACTTAGGTATGTCCGAAGGAAGCTTGGTAGGGATAGCCGGCCAAGCTGGGTCATGAGCTACAGGATTGTTCATCAATCTCGACAAGTCAGGAAGATTGAGCGTCGCGAGGGAAGGGAGCCTAGGATGATGAGGTCGACAGAAGACTCCCTAATTCATATAGGTTTGATTACCACCATGGCCTTGGCCATCGTGCCTTCCTCTCGTATGACCCGTATAGGGTGGCGTGGAAGCACCATAGTGTGGTGGACCTTGACTAGTAAGAGCTACAAAGCCGTAATTAGGAGAGTAAGAAGGTTGTTGATGCCTACCTGCATAAGGTGAAACCCTATCCATATTGCATCCCATAATAGGGTCCATAGGTCATCGCATGTGATGCCCCATGAGACACTTCGTAGGTAGGAAGATATGCTCCAAACGTAGGAATATACATACCGAAAGTAGGGATATACACCCCAGAAGTAGTAACATGACCCCTAGAAGCATGAATATAACCTCCCGAAGCAACGGGCAGTATGTAAACTTGAGACATGATTGGTCTAGTAACCGCACTACGGACCTGACGCATAGCCATGTGCCGACTCGAAGGACCACGTGAATAAGGTGGAGGGTGAACATTTGAAGAAATAGGGACACAGGATGAAGGGATCTGAGTAATCAAGTATGTACTATTCCCTATCATCATTTGTCTCGGATCTGGTATCCTAATAGGATCACTAACCCTAGACCTAGGAGGAATATGTGACGTAACTTCCACCACTGGGATGGAAGGTGCAATGTGACTAGTGCTCCCAAACCTCTCCACATGGTAAGGAATGAGAGTGGCCCCAGGCATAGTGTTAGGCTCGAAGTTAGATTCGACATGAAATACCAAAACATGTGTAGGAAAACCAGACATACCATAACTACCATAGCTAGTGCTGGCGGGTTCAAAATGAGTCTCGGCGTCCTCCGGCATTCCATACTGGTAACACATCTATGGGGAATCAACCCTAGAGTGAGTAGGTCTATCATGATTGGTTCCTATCTCAGAAATCACAAGACTTAACTCAGCCAAGTAGGGTGAAGGATCCTAAGTAGGAGTAAACTCCCCATCGTCTACACAAATGGGAGAAGGTGGTTCAAGAATACCTTCTAAATGGTCTCCCATGGTGTGTGAATCAATGTGCGAAATAGTCCGCCTGGACTGTCTAGGTCTCTCTCCCAAAGGAAGAGGATAAGTAGAAGGTGAAAGTTTTGCTAAACGATGAGAATAGTGAGGAGCTGCACCCGAATCCACAATGACTCAAAAAGTAAAAAAGACTCTATTTACGTAAACCCTAGGCCAACTATCATGCACAGAGCAATCACTAATAAAATATAAAGCCAAATGAAAGCAAACAAGGATTGGATAAGTGAGCTCCTGAATGAAGCATGTATGTCTCACCTGGGAGAGGCTTGAGACTCCCATACTCAACAAGCGGAGGTACGTAACCAATTATTGTGGCCCTCAGCTTCAACGCGTAAAGTGACTATGCTGTCTGACCCCAACCTAGCCGGGACACCCACAAAATAACCCCTGCAAAGTACCCCCTTGATATCCTAGGTAAGGCCACTAATGTCACCTCAATATAACCAATGCTCAGGCGGACAGGCGCAGGTGGGATTGACCGTATGGGCAGGGTAGCAAATCCCGAAACTCTCGAAAGAGCCCCCAGATACGAATACAATCCTGGAAATATTTCTGGTGCTACTTAGCTATGACTAGGGTTCATCCCAATCAATAACCGCTCACATTGCCTCATGGTTAACTCCCTTTTGATAGGAGGATCCTGAGAAACACTGGTTATACCAAGGATTTCACACACTCACCTGGACAGACACATACATGTTGTTGTTTAGTGATCTTGGAGAATTGACTTACAATGAACTATTCCAAGATCCTAAAACCTGAGCTTGTTGGTGCACCCTATAAAAGAAAAGAGTGTAGTTCATTTTAATTTAGCGTTGATTTTAATTGGATTTATTACTAAAAAACGGGATATGGTCATGCAACTAATGGTGTTATGACACAACATGAAGAAAATGCACACCTAACAATCAATGCAAATGCATTGTGTCCATGAAAACAGGGTATGCTACTACGTGAAATGCACAATTTTTCTTCAAACGATGAATGAAATATTTCCTATATGAAGTCCTAACTAATACTCCAAAGCAAATCTAATGCAAGTACAATGCAAAATGCAAAATGCAATGCATGATGATAAGCAAATGTTTTTGAATTTTTTGAAATAAAATGAGATGTAAAAAGAAAAAGAATGACTCTACCACCCCTAGACTCTAAAAGCACACATAAACATCACTCAAGCAAAGCACTAAGGTAAAAGAACTCTAATGCACTAATCTCAAACAAAAAATCGAAAATGCCATGACAAGAACCTTCTTAAAAAGAAACAATTTAACTTAAAAAAAATGTTTCTGGTCATAAACAGAGGTATAAACAAACTCAGGCAGTGCCAAAGGAGACTCAACAAATATCAAAATTTACCTAGCAACCATTTAAATTCCACAAGAAGGAAAAATAAAAGGCATACATGACTATTCGCAGTAAACCCGCGTGTATACGCGAATATCGAAGAGAAAACCGCGTGTATACGCGACTGTGAGTTAAAAACTCACGTACCGAAATAAAGGTGCATAAAATCAAGGAAAACAGATAGGCTAATACAAACTTCACACCAATCAGACACTACCAAGCATACATGCCCCTAGACCCGACACAGAAACAAGAGAGAGAGCAATTCAAATTCATTGAATGCCGAGAAAACAACCCCTAAAGGACAACTACTAGGAACTCCCTAGCGGAGTCGCCAATTCTGTTATGAAGAGAAATTCCTATGGCTTGGGGTACCACAATAGATAGCTTGACTCCAGAAATCAATCCTTTTCAATATGCAATAGAAATTAAATGTCTAACACTAAAGGATCAGACCTCGTACCTTATTCCGGACGGTTGAAGTAGATCCCAGTTGAGCTTTCCAACTTCAACTTGAATTGATATATTACTTCCTCAACAACAAGTAAACAATACAATCATTCTATATATCATGGTTTTAGATCTATTCTAGCATATATAATCAATAATGTATAAGCATTTGACATAATCCAATGGATAAAATATTCATTCAAACACACATTATTGGACAGAAAAAGATATTTCTATTAATATAAATCAGAGATTACAAGATACAACCTCTGTCGGCATGTCTGTAGACTAGAGAAACTGAATCCCCCACTTGGGCCTCCACCACTTCAATCCTCCATCACTAGATAGCAAGCTCACAAGAAAAAGGCAAGCTTGGGAAGAACACAAGAGTGCTCCAAGGGACAAAGGGATGCAGACTCAAGCATAAGTTCCGGCAACAATGGACTATAGTTTCTTTTCTCTTAGTTCTCTCTTATGCCTTCAATGTACCAAGGGGTTCCTTATATAGCTTTTCAAAGGGGTAATGAAAGGTCGAATCCGAGAGATCTCAAGGCATATGGAAGGCCAGGAGTCAAATGAGTCGGATCCATGTCAAGGAAAACTCCAAAAGGATTTGGATTTTGTACACATCCCGATGTACATGGTTTTAGTTGTCAAACCCACGTATATACGTGCTTATAGGTTTAAAAGTCATGTGTATCATTTTTCACATGTTTTAAGGGATGGTCAAGGAAACATCAAAGGACAAAAAATGGTCCATGGGATCTAAGGAGTTTGCAGCGGGAAAGGGGAAGGCCATACTGATCCAGGAGGATCCAAGAAGGAAATTTTTTTTATGTCCTCCAATCTTAGCAAAACCAGTACCAGATTGAAGGGCTCATTGAGACGATTCCAACAGCGTTCGTTTTCACCTCAAATGGACTCCGTATGTGAAATTTATCATGTTCTGTTCTATAAGGTCAACAGGAAAAATTGGCAAAAAGAGGTGCCACGTGGCACCACTGACAGGGTGACACGTGGCATCCATACTGTACAAAACTGATGACATGGCACCATTGATAGGGTGATACATGGAATCTATACAGTACAGACAAGATGACATGGTAGGTGTACAGACTAACCAAAAGACGACACGTGGCATCCATACAGTACAGACAAGGTGACATGGCATGTTCGGACCAATGGATATTGAACACGTGGCAGTACAGGCAGTGACTCCACGGTTGACTGGACATCGACTGGGCATGAGGTGGACCAATCCCAGGCCACCATGTGGCAGCACAGGATTGGCCAATATGTCTAGTACAAAAATTATGGCCTCCACAGGGTTCGACCCTGTGACCTTTCCTGCATAAGCACTCCGCCTTATTGTTAGCCCACAAGTGTTTCATGTATAAGGTATGGGAAAAGAATTTATTTAAAGTTTGTATTGGTGCAAAAAGGGGCCGGGGATAGCCCCGAACCCTGGTTCTCCCCTTCAACGTGATGACCGGGAGCTCCGACCAATGCAGCGCTGCACGTGGAGCCCGCCATTCCGACCACTCTTTACCACATGTGCTTTTTAAAAAAAAACTTTGGCTATGGCTTTCAAAGTGGGTTTGAAAACGTTATGCCATGTAATGGGTTTTAACCTATACTTGGTATAGTTTTAAACTATAACCAACTATATGGTTGGAATATTATGTGTTGGGAATATTGAATGGTTGGAATATTAAATGGAGAACACAACTACATAATTTAAGAGCCTAACCAACTTGGAGGTTTTCAACCATATGCCCAATTAGGAAAATTTGTTGTAACTAAGAATTCATGAGAAACATGTGAAGGGGGTCTACTCAAGCTATATAAACCCTCTTATTCTCCATTTTCCACTCATGCTTTGGAGTGGAGACTTTGTAGCTAAAGGAGAGAAGGGAGATTGCGTAGCTCTGCAGGAGGAAGGTACGATTGTTTATACTCGTTTTACACCGTCTTCAAGTTTCAGAGCTGCTGGAAGCAGTCTGGTTGTGTTTTGGGCAGCGATTCTCTTCCTGACCATTGTCGCCAAGGTATCATTGTATCATTGCATGTATTTTGCCTTATGATGAGATTATAGATCGGCCCTCCTATTGAGAAGCAGGCCCGGAGACGTAGTCCATCCTGGACGAACTCCGTTATCAACTTGTTGTCTTTATGTGCGTATTGTCTTTGCTGTTTGGTTCTATTCTTATGGATTTGTGAGCTTCATTCATGCTCTTTATGCAATTCATGTTAACGTCATAAGTAGAAAAGATCTTATTTTCGGCTCATGTGGTATTAGAGCAGGTTTATTTGACGTTGCATTGTGAGTGTGGATGCTCATGAGGGCTAAACTACAAGCCGGTGAGGGTACATTAGAGCCTTACAATTCCGATATCAGACGTGCACACCGAAGGAGGAAGATGGATGCTAATGATGCCCTCATTAAGATGGAGGAAAACTTTCACAAGGTCTTCTACATGATGGCCGACAAGGTAGACAAGTTGTTTGCAGACTATGAAGAACACATGGCAAAAGAAAGAAAAGGCAGTGAAGTAAAGAAGGAAGACAAAGAAGTGAAGGACAAAGGCAATGCTTCATTTAACCAAGGAGGAGGTGGTGAAGAGCCTCCTAAGCCTCCCTCTTCACCTTTAGCTTCAAACACAAGTTCAAGTGCTTCTTCCTCATCTCATTCTTAGCATTCGAAGGTTCCTCACAAAGAGCCTCAAAAGAAGCCCTTATTGAAGCTCAATGTGAAGTTTGATTTGCCCATGTTCAATGGGGAATCGAATGCAGAGAAGTTGAACAATTGGATAAGGCAAATTGAGGTCTATTACCGAGTCCAGCAGATCAAAGAAGAAGATGTGAAGATTCAGTTGGATTCACTTCGGCTGATAGGCACCGCACTTGTATGGTGGGAAAGCAAGCTTTAGCAAGGTAGCAAACAAATGGGTAATCTTCTCTCATCGTGGTCTTCTTTCATTTCTGCTTTACGTAAGCAATTTTATCCATTGGGTTATGTTCAAAAGGCTATGATGGATTGGCAAAGTTTTAGACAAGGCAAGGGTTAGAGTGTTCAGAATTTTACTGAATAATTTAGAAATAAAGCTCTAGAGTTGAATATTTATTTAGATTCTCTTGACACTCTTTTGAAGTACATTGGTGCTCTTCATCATTATCTATGCCATACTTTGCTGTTGTTGAATCCTACTAGTGTGGATGAAGCAAGTTTTCAGGCTACTCATCTTGAGAGTAGGGGGAAGCATTTGCAAAAATACCATCTGAAGAATCCTTTCAAGCCCAACAACAACCACAAGTCCAAAAATAAAGATAAGAGCAAGAAGAAAGCTACTGCTAAGAAGGAAGGAGGAAATCTCCGTTGCAAACATTGCGACACTGATGGGAATGATGAAGAAAGTTGTTGGAAGTTGCATCCTGAACAGAGGCCAAAGCATTATGGAGGCAAAAAGAAGAAAAAGACTGTTGCAACAGCACAACGAGATTTGGGTTCCGACTCAGGTGATGAAACCATGATTACAGCCATGGGAATGCAAGGTAACAAAACTCCTCATACTGGGTCAAGTTCTACTCATATTTCTAAAGAAAATGATAAAAGAAGAAGTGAGTTGTTTCACATCAGAGTTGTGTCTAAGCATACAAATCTTGAAACATTATTTGATCCGGTTTCTCAAGTAAATTTGATCTCAGAATCAGTTGTTAAGAAGTTGGGCATACAAACTAAAACTCACCCCAAGCCTTACCCTCTTGGATGGGTATGTGATAATGCTAAGCTACATGTGACTAAGAAATGCAGGTTAAGGTTTGCTATTGCTTCAAATTTGATCGATGAGGTGGACTTAGATGTTGTTCCTCTTGACATCTGCGGTATCGTATTGGGAATCCCATACTTGTATGATCAAAAAGAAGTATTCTTTCGTCACGAGAACAAGTACCATCTCACCAAAAATGGGGTGGAGTACATCGTGAGAGCTCACAGTATGAAGGCTAACACCACTCTTGTTAGTGCAGGACAAATGAAGAGACTCATCAACACTAATAAGAGATACATGCTCATGGTTGTGAGAGCAAAATATGCTGAGGCATCTGATGCTTTCAAAGGTTGTGATCCTTCTCATAAAAAGGCTATGATTGATATTGTGGCTAAATATGATGAAATATTTCAGAAACCTATAGGTTTGCCTCCCAAAAGGGAGATTCAACATGAGATTCATCTCCAGCAGGATGCCCCTCTTCCTAATGTGGGCATGTACAGGTTGTCC
The DNA here is from genome assembly GCA_001517045.1 of Pseudotsuga menziesii. Taxonomy (NCBI): domain Eukaryota; kingdom Viridiplantae; phylum Streptophyta; class Pinopsida; order Pinales; family Pinaceae; genus Pseudotsuga; species Pseudotsuga menziesii. The sequence goes on along the minus strand of LPNX010792684.1, from coordinate 734,231 downwards.
GCAGTTGAAATGGCAGAGACTAAGAAGCAGGTTCAAGACTTGTTGGACCACAGAGTGATTAGGCCCAGCTCCTCTCCATGTGGTTTTCCGATTGTGTTGGCGATGAAGAAAGATGGCACATGGAGGATGTGCGTTGACTATCGGGCTCTCAACAAGATCACGATCAAGAATCGATATCTTCTTCCTCGCATAGATGACTTGCTCGACCAGTTGAAAGATGCTGTGTTCTTTACCAAGTTGGATTTGCACAGTGGCTACCACCATGTCAGAATTGCAGAAAGTGATGTGTGGAAGATGACCTTCAAGACCAAGCAAGGTCTATTTGAGTGGTTGGTGATGCCCTTTGGGCTTTGCAATGCACCTGCAACCTTCATGCAAGTAATGAATGATGTTTTCTGACCATTCTTAGATGATTTTGTCATTGTATACTTAGATGATATCTTGGTATTTAGAAAAACTTGGGAAGCACATGTGGGGCATGTAAAGCAAGTATTAGATACTTTGAAAAAGGAGAAATTGTATGTAAAATTGTCAAAGTGTGAATTTGGAAAAACTTCATTAGTTTACTTGGGTCATATTGTAGGAGGTGGAAATTTAAAAATTGATCCTTCAAAAGTTGATGTAGATGTCAATTGGCCTAAGCCTACTAACGCTACTGAAGTGAGAAGATTTTTAGGAGCTATTCAATATTGGAGGAGGTTCATTCAAAACTTCTCATACATAGCATCTCCTTTGCATGCCTTAACACATGTGAATAAATCCTTCCAGTGGGGAGGTAAGTAGCAGAAAACCTACGTCCATTATCTCGGATCGGGACTCCTAGTTTCTTGGAGAGTTTTGGACAAAGTTATGGTGTATGATGGACACCAAGCTGAAGAGGAGCACCGCTTTCCATCCATAGACTGACGAACAGACAGAGGTAGTCAATAGGATAGTTGTCCATTTGCTTCGAGGCTATTGCATCAAGCACCCTAAGTTATGGGATGAGCATATCCAGTATGTGCAGCATGCCTACAACAAGGCTATGCATTCTTCCACTCAGAGCTCGCCATTTGAGACATGCTTTGGGTACTTTCCAAAGACTCCATTGGACTTGACTTATGGGAGAGAGGTTGATTCAAGTGCTTCCAAGGATGAAGCCCGCAGGTTCATTCAGAGATTTCAACAGGTACATCAAGTAGTGCAAGAGCAGTTGGAGAAGAGTTAAGCCCAGTACAAGGCTTGCCATGACAAGCATAGAGTTGATCATCAGTTTCGGGTAGGAGATCAAGTGTGGCTTCACATCAGCAAGGAGAGGATGAAAGGAGAAGGCAAGAAGCTCAAGCCCATTAGATATGGCCCCTTCATCATCTTGGAGAAGATTGGGATGAATGCCTTTTGCTTAGAGCTGCCGCAATACATGCAGATCTACTCAGTGGTGAATGTGGAGAACTTGAAACTCTATGAGCCTCCCATGATCATGGATGAAAGGGAGAATGTCTCATTTCCATCAGTTGATGAATTTTCTCCTGAGTACATGGATGAGCTAAAGGAAGATGTCATTTTGGACAGAAGAACAAGGACTTCTCGCCGAGGTGATGTTGATTATCTTCGAGTGGGCATCAGAGGCACTCATCCAAGCAAATCCAAGTGGATCGAGAAGGAGAAAGTGAGGGAGCAATTCCCTCACCTATTTGTTGATTAGTAAAGGATTTTGGAGGCCAAAAGCTTCTCAGTGGGGAGGAATGATCCAGAAGGATCCAAGAAGGCAAATTTTTTGAATTCCTCCAATCTAATCAAAACTATCACTAGATCGAAGGGCTCATCGAGACGATTCCAATGACATTCGTTTCACCTCAAAAGGACTCTGTATGAGAAAGTTATCGCGTTCTGTTCTATAAGGTCAACAGGCAAAATTGGCAAAAAGAGGTGTTACATGGCACCGCTGACAAGGTGACACGTGGAATTCATACTGTACAAACCTGATTACATGGAACCACAGACAGGGTGACACATGGCATCCATATGGTACATACAAGATGGCATGGCAGGTGTACGGACCAACCAAAAGATGACACGTGGCATCACTCAGAGAATGACACATGGCATTTGTACAATACGGATGAGGTGACATGGCATGTATGGACCAATGGATATTGAACACATGGCAATATAGGTAGTGACTTGACGGTTGACTAGATGTCAATTGGGCATGAGGTGGACTAATCCCAGGCCGCCACATGGCAGCACAGGATTGGCCAATATGTCTAATACAAAAATTATGGCCTCCACGGGGTTCAACCCTGTGACCTCTCCTGCATAAGCGCTCCGCCTTACCATTAGCCCACAAGTGTTTCATGTATAAGGTATGGGAAAATAATTTATTTAAAGTTTGTATTGGTGCAAAAAGGGGCTGGGGCTAGCCCCGACCCCTAGTTCTCCCCTTCAACGTGATGACCAGGAGCTCCAACCAATGTAGTGCTGCTCATGGAGCCCGCCATTCTAACCACTCTTTACCACATGTGATTTTAAAAAAAACTTTGGTTATGGCTTTTAAAGTGGGTTCGAAAACGTTATGCCATGTAATGGGTTTTAACCTATACTAATTGTATGTTTAAACTATAACCAACTATATGGTTGGAATATTATGTGGTGGGAATATTAAATGGTTGGAATATTAAATGGAGAACACAACTACATAATTTAAGAGCCTAACCAACTTGGAGGTTTTCAACCATATGCCCAATTAGGCAAATTTGTTGTAACTAAGAATTCATGAGAAACATGTGAAGGGGGTCTACTCAAGCTATATAAGCCCTCTTATTCTCCATTTGCCACTCATGCTTTGGAGTGGAGACTTTGTAGCTAAAGGAGAGAAGGGAGATTGCGTAGCTCTACAGGAGCAAGGTACGAGTGTTTATACTCGTTTTACATCGTCTTCAGGCTTCGGAGCTGCTGGAAGCAGTCTGGTTGTGTTTTGGGCAGCGGTTCTCTTCCTGACCATTGTCGCCAAGGTATCATTGTATCATTGCCATGTATTTTTCCTTATGCTGAGATTATAGATCGGCCCTCCTATTGAGAAGTAGGCCTGGAGACATAGTCCATCCTAGACGAACTCCGTTATCAACTTGTTGTCTTTATGTGCGTATTGTCTTCGTTGTTTGGTTCTCTTCTTATGGATTTGTGAGCTTCATTCATGCTCTTTATGCAATTCATGTTAACGTCATAGAGTAGAAAAGATCTTGTTTTCGGATCACATACAAAGTGTGATTCACCTGGAGTGGTGAAATCAGCTATAACACTGATCAAAGAGTCTTTCTTTTCAGTATTATCCAATAGCAGGCAGATATCTAATATGGTCTAAATCTTCCAAAAACTCCTTTCAGAATAGCCAAACTTACAAGCAGTAATAATGATGATCCTAATCTAGTTTTTCAATTTCAATAAACAAGCATTTACCACACAAAAAATTGCAGGTTTCAGACACTCGGGTATTTGCAAACAGGCCTGGACAATGCCAACTGAAGACACAAAATCCAAAAATTACAAATTTCTTTGCAAAATTTTGAAAAAATTAAAGGTCTGGAACACTTACCTGGCACCGCGTCAAAGGGGTTACTGACAGAGCAATTTTTGAAGCAGCACCGCTTCTTGCTCACTGAACTCAAGTGGTGGCACCACCTATGGATAACTAAGTGCAGGCAGTGGGACCACTTATTTCCAAGAGCATATGTGTGGTTTCTTATAAAAACCTAGAACACAAGGAGAGAAAAAAAATCATGTTAAAAATGGCAAAAACAATATAAAAACTGATGAATCAACAATAATATGGAGCATATAAAGTCGAGGTGACTTAGATCTGAATATTTCAAACCAAAACTTCACTAAATCAGATGTATATATGAATAAAAATATTGAAAGTTGGAGCTTGGATTCAGACAAGTGTTCACAAACTGAGGAAGATAAGATCAACTGAAGCTTATTTCTCCCTAGTGGAGTCACCAAAATTGTTGTCAGGAATATAGCACCTTCTGTGGACAGAGGCTGTTCCTCTGGTCTGAATGGTTCAGATATGGAACAAATGAGTAACAACTAGGTTGAAGACATTGCCTGGAAACTATAGATTCCTGGAATAAAATCTATGATGGAAGACTTGCAGACCTGCAAAATCACATCAAACATACAACAACATCAAAGATACTAGAAAACTATCCATAGATCCAAATCAGTGACTAAGGAATCTGATAATACATATGTGAGATTATAACACAACAGATATATGGGAAGGAAATCAAATTTGTTTTAATAGATGAATGAAAGAGCTTACAACCATTTTTCCTTAGTGTTGATGCACTCCTTCACAAGACTAACATCTCCTCCCTGGTAGCTCCAACTTGCTCCTCTATGCTCTCTAATGGATTAGGCTAGGATGTTAATTCAATAGCATAACTTTACTCCTTTCTTACCCCCTCAATCATGGAGTATGAGCATGGTTTTATAAGGCTCAAAGGGATAGGAATGGTTGAGAAATAGGTGGGTGAGGTGGCCATGAGATCCCCAAAGCACGGATCTCGAGCTTAACTGACCCAGGTGAGTAGGGATAAGGCTAGATGCAAGGATTTTGTTCTAGAAGCTTCCTAAAACCTTCTATTTTTCACTTTTTACTAAGGCCACCACTTATACTTCCTTATGACAAAGCGGTGCAAGGTGAGAACCACACCAAAAATAAAGGAGAAAGGTGATGGCACCACCTGGATTCCACATAACTCAGGCGATGATGTATAAGGTACCGCTTATATGCTTAAGGGTAAGAGCGGTGTTGAAGTTTTGTATGTTAGGATCAACATCTAGAGCACTGTTTCACTTTAAGTTTTGGATTTGAGGGAAAATAAAGGTGTTAGAGATCTTATCACATGCTGGTGATAGGATTTGGGTGTAACACAACGTTACTTGTTGCACCCTGCTCCTGTCGCTTCTTCGTTCTTTATTCTTCAAATGCTTGATCTGCTTTCTAATTATTAGTAGGGGTCCATGTCGATGTTGTGTCAGAATCGTGGTCACTCGGTGGGTCGAGAAATGGATCCACTGGTGCATCAACTGGAGGACCCATCGACACCTCCTCAATAATGATCGGTTCTCACCATTCTAAAGGCCAATCTACCATAATAGTGTCCAGATCTACATTAGAAACTTTATATTTCATGGGAAACCATTTTTTTATCTACGTCTCACTGTGCCTACACATGAATGGCATGCGACCCAATCATGAACCGATAGAATCACTGATATTTCACCACATCTTCTTTGGTTAGTCATGGAACCTTCTCTTATGCATCTTGTAGTGCCTCCTAGTATATCCAGAACTGAATGACACAATCCTTCAGTCATTATGTTTCTTTCACGAACCAAAGGATCTGGTATCGCACACCTTTAAAAACTTGCACTGCATCTACGTCCATCCCCTAATACTCATCCGGTTCGATCCAAGCCACCAGTGCAATCAAAATGAGTAACCAGATATATGCGAATGGTCGTTGCCCCACCTAGACTGTGACTGCATCACTTGTCAAATGGTTCATCAAGAACAATGAACATTTCATCTGCACCCCTTGTGCACACTTCTTCACATAGGAATTGACCCCTGAATTGCATTGGTAGGTTCTATTCATTCTAAAAACCTTGCTAGTCAAAATCCTTTCCACAATGCGAATCGTCGACTCGTTTATAATATCAATGTGGTATGCTCGTCCGTCGCACTGCAGGTTGTATCGATTCTTCAGCTGTGCAGTCAACCTTTTGTTGTTGTCTTTCTTCCTAAAATACTGGGATGGGTTGGGCCCCTCCTTATGTAGCCCCATAATCTCTAAAATAAGCACCATAGTGACTGTGACCCACTGGTTCAGCCACAAAATCCCTCCATGGAAGCACACAAACAGCTGCCTCACACATGAATTTGCATCAGTCAACCACCCAAAATGCGGTATCTTGATTATTCCCAACAATCTCGATATCTCCAATCCTCGTGCCCAGTCATGTGGAATTCGTGCTAATGGGCCACCTTCCATTTGTGTTGCAAGTAGATATGGTTCTCTAGTAATCTATGGCAATGCAAGCATGTCATGGTCCTCATATTTTATCCACATCAGTGAGGGAACAATGTCCCTGGTACAGATCATGCCCTATGAAATCATCGGAATCTTGACTGGGTATTTCTGGTTCTTTTTCATCGTTCTTGGACTCACACTAGGCCGACAGGGAGGAAAATACCCAGGGATATCTACAGTGGACAACCCTGGGTGGGTTGATGTCTCCGCAGCCCCTGATGTTGATGTACCTGTCTGTGTATTTTCCTTCTCTTGTGCTTGTGCAAACGTTCTAGTTTGTCACTTCTTTTGAACTAGGGACTTGTTCCACTGCACCCCCCTCTTCTTCTTTGGAATGAATGATGAACCCACCAACATACTTGTAATTTCTTCTTCGTTGGGTACCCTGATGACTGGTGAATTTCTCTCACTGGAAATATCAACTGTGACTTTCTCATGCAACATTCTACACAAGTGCCCCCCAGTTCTCAATTGGGCACTCTACCTTATGCCACTCTATAACTCAACCAATAACTATAGCTCAACTTCACTGAAACACTCCCTACACTCTATCGACACTTCACACTTTCACAATGGGGAATTTTGACCATGCTCGTCCACCTCTTATAGTACCGAGTGGATCACACACCCATCATGACCAAATCATGCATTAATCACCTAAATTTTCCATCGATCCTGTTAATCCAATGGTCAGATCTGTTATTAAGGTGCGCCCCTTCAAAAAGTGTTGTTGGTTAATAGCTTTAACTGTCTACATTTATTATTGACTTGACTATGTCATGGCCTTGCGACTGTTGCGACCTGACTCCCTAACTATGATACTGGATCCTCTACTTGTTCATCCCCTTACTCTTGGTGTGCCATCCTCCTAACTACCATCTCATGCCATCCTCTCTTTTTTTTCCTCGCGCAATGCCTCAAGCATCCAATGGCTCTGGACCTGTCCTGTAGGGATTCATCTTGATAGAATTCACTAGCTTTGGTAGCATCACACCATCTAACTGTTTCAGTTGTACTACACCTCTTAAGGTAACAAAATTAATGAGATATGGACCTAGCCAATGCATCTGTAACTTATCTGGATGTTTTGTGAACTTTATTTCATACATTAGTACTAGGTCTCCTTGCTGAAATTGTTTGTACTTAATATGTCAATCATGCCAAGATTTTTGTTGATCCTTCTCAATGTGCTGGTGAAAACCTGCAACAAAGAGGTCTTCCTCGAGCTACACCAACTGCACTAGACATTCTTCTAAAGCTGCTTCATCATCCATGCATGTCGTTGCTGCTATGCACAAACTTGGAACAATGTACTCCATAGGCATGACTGCCTCTTTCGCATACACCAATTTGAATGGTGTCTATCTTATCAATCATTTACAAGTGGTATGATATACCCACAAGACTAATAGAATCTTAAAATCCCAGTCATTGGGGTTCGCGTTGCATACCTTTGTGAGTGCATGCTCCAACATTTTGTTAAACACCTCCACTTCCCATTTGCTTGTGGATGATATGGGGTACTCTTCTTATACTGTATCTGAAGCTCCTCTGTCAATGCACTGATTGTGAGATTGATGAAGTGACTCCCCTGTTCACTCATCAATATCCTTGGGAACCCAAACTGAGTGACAATGTTGTCAAAGAAAGAACCTTGTTAATGTCACATCGGTGCAATCTACAATAGGTGCGACCTGCACCCATCTTATCAAATAGTCTATTGTTGTAATGATGTACCACACACCAGTTCTCTTCCCAGGTGAGTTAATTGGTCCCACAAATCCCACAACCCATTTATCAAATGGCTGCAACGTCACCTGAGGTACCAACGTGATCTCATCCTTCCTTGATGGTTTCTCATTTATTTGACAGACATCGCAAGTTTGTGCATAATCTGTCGCATCATTATGGAGAGTGGGTCACCAAACCATGCGAGGAGAACCTTCCTGGTAGTAGCACGACCTCCATAGTTTCCACCGGCAACTCCCATGTGTGCCTCTGCCAATATATGTGCTTGTTCACGTGGTAGTACACATTGCCTTAAGATCTCATCTGGTCCAAGCTTATAGAGCTATCTAGCGATCAACCAGAAATATGAGGCCTTAACGACCAACTACTTCTTCTTACTTGTATTCAACTCTCCTCTTGTGATGTTCTCGTTGCCAAAAAATGAATTATTTTCTCGTAATAATCATGAACCATTTCAACTCTAAATAGTTGTGCATCTGGCAACTCATCTTCAATGTTTTTTGGTTCCTCACCTGTCTCAATCCGTGATAAATGATCTAGGCCAACATTCAAGCGACTTGGATTCACAATTATCTCAAAATCAAACTCCTAAAGGAGAAGTATCTAGTGGCATATATTCCCCCCCAACACGGGCTTAGTGACCAGTTATTTCAAAGTAGAGTCGTCTATGAACATCTTGGAATGACTGCCCAATGGGAAATGTCGAAATTTCTATAGTGCATATACCATCGTCAAACCTTCCCTCTCTATGGTAGTATAATTTTTCTTTGTAGATGATAGCTTCTGCATAGAGAAAGCAATTGGGTGATCAAGATCTCCTTCCCTTGGTTGTGCCAACACCACTCCCAATGTAATTGATGATGCATCCACATGGGCATGAAACTGCTTATTCCAATTAGGAAACAATAGTATTGGTGTGGAAGCCATCTTATCCTTGATCGTATCAAAGTTGTCCTGACACTCCTGACTCCATACAAAGACCATGTCCTTCTTTAGTAACCACTCCTTAGGAGCTATGATCGTAGCATAACCATGAATGAACTTGCGGTAGTATCCTTTGTGCCCCAATGTTACTCTAAGTTGCTTCACATTTGTAGGTGGTGGCAAGATCAAAATCAGCACAATCTTTGCGGGGTTAACCAACAGTCCTTGCTTGTAAACGATATGTCCCTAAAGCATCCCAAAAGGTCTACAAAAAGTACAGTTCTTCAAGTTCAAAGAAATTTAATGCTATCGACAGTGCTCCATCATCAATCGCAAGTTCAACAACTTTGGGCTCCCCATATTTTTCCATGTATTCCTTGTTAGATTATTGAGGTCTGATCCTAGATCCAATATGATCGAATCTACCTCATAGTCCCCAATCTGAATATTCATGCATGTCTCTTTTCCTATATTTTTCTTATGTAAAGAGTTCACTGTAGACTCTTTCTGTCCCTCGGTCGGTCGATGTAATAGACTCTCATTATCAACAAGATCATTGGTATCTTTTTCCAGCGATAAGCAACTTTCAAAATAATTCTACAAAGTACTATGCTGTCGCGATGGTCCTACTACCGAAGTTGAATCAAAAGTAGTTGGCATTTCATAAACAGGTAAATTTCCTTAATCTCTTCTTATCACATCATGCATTTCAAAGAATGTCTCTTTCTCTGCATCAACATCAAATTGTACCTTCTTCTTTCCAACCAATTGGATTTTTGGAAATGGGCTATCTTCTCCCATCATTGTGCCTCCATGAATAATGAAAACAACATCAACATCCTGCATTCTAGGTTCTGCTGAGATCATCGCAACTGTCAATCCTTGATTTTATTTTAATGGTAGATTCATAGGTTGTTTCATATTCTGATTTGTATTCTGGTTCTACTTTTGAATTTGGTTATGGTTTTATTTTGTAACTAGTTTTGGTTAAGGTTCTGCAATTGTAGAATGTTCCCTACCTACCATTTTGTGATTAGTTGTGGACATTTCTCGACAGTGTGGTCGATAGTAATGCAATAAGTAAACTACGCTTGAAATTGTAGGATATATCTCTGATAATGTCCTAGTACTCCACAATTATAGCACTGCATTGTTTTTTGACCTCATCCTACTCCTATACTAAAGCCTCAACCATTTCCTCCTCAGAATCCTCTATGGAATCCTTCTTGCTATTGATACTGCAGTTGATTGAATTGTTGTTGCAGGGGATTCGACTACTATTGAACATACTATGGTTGCTGCAGATCCATCTGCATCTGATCGTACTGCAGTTGTGTCACAAACTGCGGTTTTGGTTGTGACTGTGATACAAACTGCATCTATGGTTGCGGTGAAAACTACATATGCACTACAAACTATGGTTGAGGTGGTTGTTGTACCACCTACGATGGCTACTCCAATTGCTGCACCATTCTATGGTCCTCTCCCTTCATGTAGTACATGTCCATTGTTCTATCCTTAAGTAGATCGTATGCATGACAATCCTTATCTTCATTCCCAACCGATCGACAATATCTGAAGTACAAATTTATTTTCTTCATGACCATCTTCTACATATATCCATAATCTTCATGTTGATGCCCATATACTTGGAAAATACGACACCATGGCATGCCTTCACAACTCAATGGATTCGGTGCTCCTGATAGTAAGTAGTTTCAAAAATATGGGCATTGATCCTTATTATGTCCCTCTGCGTGACATCTAGTACACCACACTTCCTCAGGATGCTCTTTTCCTTTCTTGATATCTTGCAAGCCTCAAGTTTTCCATCTGTGTCTAGATGTGATTCATGTCGCCTTCATTCTCCCCAACAAGTGAAGCTTCCAACTTCATCGCAATCTCCAGATCCTCACTTTGTTTCACAATCTTTTACTAAATCAATGGTAGTCTTATATCAGAGAGTAAATCCATGGTGAACTATTCCTTATGCTGAATATCACTCATCTAAAAGCTTACTCTTTCCATTATCATCTTAAATGATCAAAATACCAAACAGTTTCATTTTGATACTACTTAATATCCTTCAATTTTGTGATATATTGTGCCTCAGACTTTGGTTTTTTGAGCTCTTCAATCAGTCCTTTTTTGACTTCATCCAATGTTTTTACTAGAGCCTCCATAAGAAATTGTACAAATTTCATGAACCACTCCAATGCGCAACCTCGAAGGGTCGTTGCCAATTGTCCTTTCTTGATGTAATCATTCGTAGTTTGTTTGATAGTCCACACTGCTTCACACAAGAACCAGTATTGCTCAAGATCCTCAGTCCCATTACCATGGAATAGGGTTAACTTCACATCATTGCCCAACATCCTGGGCCTTCTTCTGATAGTTGCTGATCTACTACTATTAGAGTGTTGTTGACACATCGAACAATTTAGTGTTGAACTCGTGTTTCGTCTTGATTGTGGTGCAGTACATGAAGGTGTGGGTATGTTGTCGCTCTGGGTTGGACCTTCCTCGAGCTCGAGCGTAGCCTTATCATATCCTTCATTATTGTAGGTTTGATTTGTCTCGTGTGGTTTTCCTTTGCGTCCTCACGTCACAGTCACAGAAGGACTCTCTTCTGTACTCTGCCTCTTCTCTTGTCGAAACCTTCCTCCTCCTCACGAATGACCACTTCCTTCCTCAGATCCCCTAACAGTCCCATCGTAACTTCCATCCATATACCCCATATCATTCCATCCAATCCTTGTCTCCATGATACCTGCAGCCTCCACAAACTAGTGTTCTACTCGACAGATTTCATCTTCAGTATGCCTTTTTCACAGATGAGCATCTTAATGGACAATTGCAAAGATAATAGGAACCTACCTCTTGGTCTGTTGAAAAAATCCCTTTATGATTCACTATAGGATTTAACTATGTCGACCGTGAACACATTTATATAGCCCTCCAAGATACTATCAAGCCAAACTTCAACATCCCTTGATGCTTTGTTGTCTACCTCTTGCAATTGCTGGATCGGTTTCGGAGTCTAGCCAGTCGGTTCACCTCCTTGGAAATTTGTCTTCCAATATGTCAATCACATTAACCACTCATACAAGATGATCTAAAACTCATAGAAAAATTACTCATGTGGACCGCCGTGCATATACTCTGCTAGCCACTCATCTGTCGTCAGTCTATGTTTCTAATTCTCTTTCTCAACAAACTTCTGTATATTTTAGTCAAACCAATCTTGAGTTTCTGGTCTCATCAGAAGCTACACCATGTCCTCCGTCATCTTTGCACTAAGGTCCCAACAATGGAACCATTTGTTGATACATAACCAGTCAATAAGGGTTCTCTCTCTATCCACACCCAAACCACCATGATCTCCCTGAGCATCGACCCAAACAGGTTTTATCCCATCCAGCAACACTTGTAGAGCAGATAAAGTCTCACTAGAGATGTTCGAGGGAGACCTGATAGAACCAAGTTTCTGTAGTATGAAGGAGGACTGTGTATCTACTTATCAACTCAGTGACACATTATTCAATAGATCTACTTATCCAGATTATGCATTATCCAAATCATGTCATCATTCAATAGATTGAAGTAACTTAACTGAACCATAGCAGAACATAGATCTGCAACTAGATCTAGAAATATATCATCATTCGAAGCATAGAAACATCGTATCATTCATAGATACATATTACATTCACATTTGGATCGTAGAAAATAGGAAAATAGGAAAAGACACAATGATTCTGCTCAATCTCCATCATGTCATATTACTCTTCACAGCAAAAAACAGATTCCCAAAACAGTTCTTTAGTCACATAGATCCAAAAAGGTATCATTCTCAAAACCGAGAAGAAGCTCTTAGAAGTCAACCAAAGCTAAGCATATACAAGAAGCCAAATAGACCAAAAGGAACCAAAGTCCTCAACACTTGTAGTTCGACATCTAGTTATAGGCTTGCGCCTTTAAATTGGTAGTCCACTTAACCAACTCCCTAACTACTTCTTAACATAATCTAGAAAATAATGACCATAATCCACATAATGTGTTCCAAAGCTACAAAATATGACCCAAAATACATAAAATATTGTAAATATGACTTGCGCACCATTTAAGGGAGTTTCTTGTCATCCCAAAGGTGCTACCAAATGAATTCAACTCAGATTGGTATCAGAGTAGAAGTTACAACACCTATCTTTCATGAGCTGAAGGAAGCAAAATCAAAGTTATGGTTGAATACTTGGACTCTAACAGTGTGGTAATAAACAATTAAAATAGTTAGCAAGCTATATTAATATATTGTGTAACAAAACTTCCTCTATTGCATCATGAAGAGTAAGTAGGAAGGGTTAGTAGTAGACTAATTTTCATGAATGATGCACATGAACCCTATGGATCCAAGGAAGATTAATATATTGTGTAACAAAAATTCCTCTACTGCATCATGAAGAGTAAGTAGGAAGGGTTAGCGGTAGACTAATTTTCATGAATGATGCACATGAACCCCATGGATCTAAGGAAGATGCCATGGGAGAATATGTGAATGGTGAAAATGCAGAGACATAGTCTAAGGGTAGGATATCTTAGATAACGCCTCCATGAATGGTTGAAACAATGAGAATTTTAATGAAAGGTTTACCAAGGAACAAGAAGCACAACAGGATTTGAACCTGAAATCCGACGACATCTGACGTATCGCATGGATGTGTTGGATAGTAACAATGAAAAGTAGTGAGCTTTTAAAATTATTTTAGCGCCATCGAATTTTTGACACTAGGGCGTAGGATTTCTGACACTAGGGCGTAGTATTTTTGACACTAGGGCTATTCTGACGCTAGGGCGTAGGATTTTTGACACTTGGGCATAGGATTTCCGACACCAGGGCTATTCCGACACTAGGGAAAAAAAAACCAAAAAAAATATAAAACCACAACCGTATGGACACAATATTTATTTGTGAAACAAAGAACCCAATCAATAATTTCACGGCAGAGCCGACACAATATACCTCCACATCCGGAGGTCACGCCGAGGAGGTTTGCCGGAGGTCACGCAGAGGAGGTTTGCTGGAGGTCACGCAAAGGAGGTCACTGGAGGTACTGTTGGAGGTCAAGTGTGTTTACGCAGAGGATGGTTTGTAGTGGTTAGGGTTTGTAGAGGCAGAGGATGCTTTCAAGTGGGATGCTCTCAGAATGGAGGGCATGGGACCTGCTCTGCAAAAACTAAGAGTTTGATGGATTTGGCATGGTTTAATCACAGGTTCACTATTCCTATTAGCTTCCCACATAACCAAATTGTACATGATATAATAGCAACAACTCTCACAGCTGTAACACCCCAGTTTTGACCCCGTTTGCATGATGTATATATTGTAATTAATCGTGGTGAGGAGCTAAAGGCAAAATCCCCACCATCGATTTGGTTGTGTATGTTTCAGCAATAGGGATAGTTGCCGATGGTATATCATGATATCCAACACATTATAGTTTGGCATCATGTAAATATGTACATAACTTAAACTAAACCTACAGCCAGCTACGACGGTGCAACATTAAAATGAAAAGGGCATGATTCCAAAGGATAAGGGTGGGGGGATGTCAAACCTTGGACTGTGGGGGGGAAATCCATGTGTCACCACCCTGTTTGATTTTCCATCTTCCCTTGTCTGATCCAACCACTTTAATATCTTATTGAGTAGTTGAGGTAGTTATGGCTGGGAGTGGAGTGTGGCAGGACTGTCAATCCTTACCCACACGTACACTCCACCAGTGGGTTGACCTCACGTTGGCAAGCAACCTCCACTACCATCCTCTCCATGATGCCACTCTTTCCCTAGTTTGTTCACTCTCACACAAGGACACACAGGAGGAGGCCGGTTCATCTTCCTCACGCAAAGCTAAGTAGGAAGGGGGTGCGATTTCTTTCTTAGTTGTTGGTTACTTCCCCTCTCTCATGTTGTTTGTCAGTCTGTGGTGGTATTCCCTCCATTCATGCAGAGAACCGATTTTCCTTTGGCATTATTGAGATGTGTATTGTTTTCCATCCTTCATGGTGGATCATGAGCTGTAGACCGCTATGTTTTCTTCCATGTTTTTCCTGGGCTGTGTCTTTTCCTTTGCGCGCAGAGCTGAGAGTCTATTCTTTTCCCCTTTGCTACCTGTGTAAGTTCTTTAGCCATTACATTGGGGAATCGTGTGTGCTGTGGGCTTGTGGATGTTGGTTAGTTGTTGATTGCCACATCTCGTTAGAGGAGTTTTCCTCTGTACACACTAGGACTTTGGCTTCTCCTCTGATTTGGGATTGTGTAAGATTGCCATAGTTTTCATTGTAGGTTTGGGGCTGTTGATGTATCCTGGTTTTGGGTTTCTATTGAGTTTTTTTGGCCACACTAGGTCCAAGAACAATCCCTGAGTTGTCTTGTGGACCTGAACTGTATTCCACCTTTTGTTTGGGATTGTTACCCAGTTGTCTTTGTCTTCTTCACAGAGCTATGAATGGGTTGTTTTCTTGCGGTATGTTGTGGTTGGTCTTCAGACTGTTGTGAGTGGGGTTAGAGGATGAGTATGCATGAGAATACTGGTGTTGAGGCCACCAGCCTAGAATTTAGCCTATCCTAGCTCCATAATGACATGGTAAAACCCTACTATGTGGGTTTGGCTGATTGGAAAACCTTGGCTATGTGTAAGCCTGCATTGACCCTTATTCCTTGAGGAATCATGCCCAGCTAGGGGGTGGTAGTGTTGCTGAGAGTTTGATGAGCACGCTGGCCTATGGTTGGGTGGAACGTTGCAGCGATGTAGCTTGTTTTGGGGCAAGTTCTTCATTAAAAGATAAGTACTCCTAACTAATTCATCTCTACAATTATATCTACTGTTTCATGAGAAATGATGAACATGATAAATGATGGAATTTATATGTTTGCTTCCACTGAATGTTGAGTAACAATGCATCCTTGTATGATGGATTATGCATCTTGGTATGTATTATGTTTAAGCTTTTAATATCAGCATTTATCCATGTTGATGTTCATGGGGCTTCTTGCCCAGATGTTTGGTGTTTAGTAGAGTCCTCTTGCCCAGTCGAAGGGTTGGGGACGTTACAGAGTGGTATCAGAGGTCATGTTCCAGCATGGGCCTGAATGGGCCATGAAAGAAACAGTGACAGCGTGTATTTTGCAGCAATTGGGCCTCAGAGGGCAATGACGAATCAGTTAACAAAGGCAGGGTTCCTACTACCCAAAAGAAACAGGAGAAAATTCCAAAAAAATTCTAAGTTTGAAAATCATCGGATGAGCTAGGTGCAAGTCCGCCCGATGCACACGGACAGAACCTTGAGACGGAGCTGCAATGGCGGGAAGCTTCATGAGAAGTCTTCCAATGCAGTGGTAGCGGCAAAAGAAAGGGGAGGCTCACTAGAAGAGAGCCGCAACAGCAGAAACGAAGAGGTGTTGAGAGTCAATGCTAACGAGCAAAATAAGCCGACAAAGAGGAAAAATTTTGAATACTTTGAAAATTTGAAAATTCCTCTAAGTATGGAAACCGTCAGCGAAAGTTAGCTATTTGAGTAGCCGATGCGACAACAAGTATCAGAGAAAAATAGAAGATGAGGTTGCCAATGCAGCAGTGGAAGAGAAGAGAAGGTTTTGATGGAAATTAGTTGAAGGCAGAGCCGCAATTTCGGTGGATATTTTCCAAAGATTGCCGAAATGTCGGTGAAGGATAGTTGATTGAGCGACCGATGCGGTGGCGGAAAGAAGAAGAAAAATTTTCGAAAAATTTCCGAAAATTTTTCTAAGTACAGAAAAAATTAGAAAACTTTAGAGGATTGGACTGCCGAAGTGTCGGAAGCTTAGAGAACTAGCCGTTCGACAGGTAGAGGATTTGATCGCCGACAAAGTCCGGAAGCGTAGATGAACGAACCACCGATAGGCCAAGAGAAGCTAGTTGTTTGGTCCACCGATGCATCAAGAGAAATTAGTTGTTTCAACTGCTGATGAGTTGTTTATCCATGGAATCCATAGACGGTTTACTGCCCGACATTGCGGATGCCTAAGGAACTATCCACCCGATGGATAGTGGTTCTGGTCACCGACGCAGCAAAAGGATTGCGGTTCAGATCGCCGATACAGTGGAATGTTAGGTGTTTTGAATGTAGGGTGTCGGAAAAATTATTGGAAAAAGGGTCCGATTGGGCTAAAGGAAAATTTTGAGTTTTTAGTGGGATTTCTCAGCATATTTCAGCAGTTTTTCAGTGGGATTTTCAGCAGTTTTTCAGTGGATTTACAGGGCTAAAAAGGAGAAAAATGGTAGTGATCTTATGCACTAGATTGCGTGAAAATCAAAGATTTACAAAAAAAATAAAAATGAGGGAACTTCCCTCGACCCGCCCTGTAGTGGCGCAGGGAAGCCACAAGGGGGAAAGCCCCCCCTTGACCCCCGTCATCCCCTGAGATAGTCATTCTTGTGAAAAGAAAATTCTATGTTTTGGGAAAATTAGTCAAACCCAGAATTCATAAAAGATGAATGGTGCATCGAAAATGAGACCCACAAGTTATTGAGTGTTCCTCGTTGTATGCACTGACTTCACTCGATAGAAAAGTTTTCCCGAATCTTCCTAGAATTGCTCCTACAGGTGTCTGAAGTTGGCACCCTGACCAAAATACAATTGTGTGTAAAAATGCAGAGATTTGGTGAAAATCGTCATTTTAGAAGTAGTGTGATTTTCACACCCAAAGTCAAAATGGAGCATGGGGATAGGCATTGGAAAGCGTATCCAACAGAGAACAGTGGAGAACCACCATAGTTTGAATGAGGAGCAGAAAATTACTAGTGGTTGTTTTGACAAACAATGTTGTTGTCAATATGGACAAATCCGAGAATTGCATGCCTAGAGGTAGCAAGCCCATGAAGTCAAACCAGCTGTTGTATGGAAGAGGAGTTCCATGCAAGGATGAGGGACTTGAAAAGGGAAATTTCCTTAACCCCTGTCTTTCTAACTATATTTATATTTTATAATCTTGGTGTACATAAAAAAAAATTATGGCATGGGGATGCTGAAAATGAATGGGGATATGTATTGCATGCATAGGATATTGCATATTGGTAAAAATAGTGGGAATTATACATTTATAATAAACCACTAATGGTAAATATTGAATTGGTGTTGGCATTAATGGAAAAACCAACGATAACATGGACCTAGCTGAATATGTTGCTGATGCTGACAAATGTGACTAGCAACCCTCTGGAGGAAGGCATAAGGCAACCAGTCCATAATCAAAAGTTGGTGAGAAAAGTCTGCAATCCTCTGCAAGATACCGACTAAACTGGTAATGTTGAAGGTGTAAGTAGGATCCATGCAGGTAAGAGTTTGATTATGACAAATTCCATGGAGTGGTAAAGGTAAGAGACCTCATACCATATGGATATTTGAATGTTATACTACATCCATATAGAAATGTGTCATGCCTGTATATAGCTTAGTAGCCCAAGGAAAGTAAGTACTGATGGACTGATTATAGTAATGCATCCTATATGAAGTAGTCATGGTTAGGCCATGCATGGTATGTTGAATGCATAGTATTCCTGAATCAATGCAAGGTAGCATTGCATGGATATGCATTAAAAATATTTTATGAATCTTGTAGTCATGCATTGAATGGATGCATATGAAGGGAGTGAGTGACTGATTGCATAAGTATAGGTGCAAATGTTG
Source organism: Pseudotsuga menziesii (assembly GCA_001517045.1). Classification (NCBI taxonomy): domain Eukaryota; kingdom Viridiplantae; phylum Streptophyta; class Pinopsida; order Pinales; family Pinaceae; genus Pseudotsuga; species Pseudotsuga menziesii. The sequence continues at coordinate 715,749 of LPNX010792684.1, read as the reverse complement.
TGATGCATTGCATGAATGCATTGAGATGAGTGCATGTGATGTTATGGATAACTAATGGCTGAAATGATGAATTGATGACAATTCAGGAACCATTTCAAAGGCTGTTATGAATGCAGGATAGTAAGTGCATAAAGAGGATAGTCATGACCAATTGGCTACCAGGGATGCTCTATGGGAGAGCAGGGTGGTACAAATGATACGCTTGTGAAATAAGGAGTATCTAAACATTTCATTTAAATTGCATAAATGATGTGATTGTACCTTGTAATTTAAAGTATGATAATGATTGCATGGAGTAAATGAGTTTTGGTAATATTGATGTGATTAATAGTTGGAAGTATTTGAATTTTATAAATTCTGAAAATGCTTCAGTGATGGTTGCAGCAATGAGAAGGTTATATGCATCCAGACTTACCAAGTGTTTGGTTGATTGAAGCTCAGGTTTCAGGTAGATTATTTAGAGCATGGCAATGAGAGGAAGACCATGACAAATGCCAGAATCTATCGTGTGAAAGAGCCAAACCTTATGAGAAGAGTCTCATGGCTGTGAAAATAGTTGGTATGCAAAATGGGTTGTTAAATTTGAATTGTGAATTTCAGATTTAAGAAATTGCTGACAACTACTAATCAATGTTGGCTTGCATAAGATTGTGTCAGGAGGACGCATTGTAAGTGGATATTCATATTATGCTAGAAGCATAAAATTATAATGGGCATAGTGATGCTACTTACAAGAGACCCACAAATGAGGATCACCTCATTGCTAAGCAAATCAATTTCTGTAGTAAACAGAGTTGCAAATTCTTATTGAATTTAATTACTAATGCCATTGCTTGGTTATGGAGCAATAAATTTGTATTTTATTATCATATAATGATTGACTGTTTGGCTATTTGATGAATGTGCCAGGGGTACACACTGTAGGAAGATCATGCGTGATGGCTTGCAGGAGCCAAAATTCATGGGAAGGTTTTCCCTTATCTTGGAAATGGGTTTCGGGTGAAACTCCATTGGACATTTTGGAAATGTCTCATCTGCACTACATGTTTGGTAAGCAACATGAGTGAGATGGTATAGATTATGTCGGTAAGACATGTGTGGGTATGGAATGTAAAAGGAGTTGGGATGGCTAACTGAGGGACTGCCAACTCAAAGAAGGGAGCCCCATTCCTCGCTAACAAAGGAATACTGTATCTGCAAATGGATAAGTTTCCTGCGACCCTAGCTAAGAATATGCATGTCAAATTATTAAAATTCTATATGCAGAACATGTTTTGATTTTATTTCCATTATGACAGATTGCTTGAGTATGCATAGGGCATACATGGCACACATCGGAAATGAGTGCACACTTTCCCAATGTCGGATCATGAAAGGGTTTTCAATATTGATTACACCCTAGGGGGTGGACGCACTCCTGGTGTCTCAATACTTGATAGTGAATGATATGAAATATGATTACAGTTTTAAAGCAATAATTCTAATGAGTTTTCTTATATTTCTTATGTTGACAGTGCTAAATAGATGCAGTTGGGTGTTGCACCCTAAAGAGAAAAGGCAAATGGTTGTTGTGAGGGGTTGTGGATTAAGGGTTATTGTTGATATAAGTGTATGTTGGTATAAGTGTATGTTGGGCTGTTATGGGCCTGGGGATCCATAGCAGATCCTAGATCTGGAAATGGTCGTGGTAAAGTTCCAAGCTCAGTCAACATGAGGGTGTACTGGATGGACATTAATTATTTGATGTTGTGGAGCAGCCTGCGTGCTGACCTAACATCCAAGTCCATAGGTGATCCCAAGGCTTGCAAAGTGAAGGAGGATCCTGTGGACCAACGAGGAAATGCACAATACAGATAAGTATTAGATTATTTTTCTCATGAATATACATGTGTATATGATTTGGTTATGATGTTTTAAGCTCTTGTTCTAGAGGTAAAACCGATGAGATAAACTAAACATGTGAATCTATTCAATGTTTGGATATAGGTATCACTAGGAGCGAGGACTATGAGAGCATCCTAGGGATGCATGTGGACATGTGACTGTCCTAAAGAGCTCAAAATGAGCAATAATCGAGAGGGTGCTAGTGAGACTATGAAGTTCCTAGCAGCCGAGGAAAACCATGTGGGGAGGATCCATGGTTTAGAGGTCTAAAATAGACCAGAGACACTAAGTGTCATGACCAAGAGGGATTGGTCCAGCAATCACAGTGAAGTGAAAGAGGATGAGAGCATGAAAAGCCACAGCGGTGGTGTGGGTTCTAGGGTGGAACAAGTCAAAGAGGGGAAAAACTCTTGATGCTCTCTCTTGCCTTTTTATTTATATATATATATACTTATGCATTGTGAAAACAAAAGATTGTTGAATGCATGTATGACTGGAAATAGAATGTGTGTAATTTCTTAGAGTAAGTTTCGAATGCTAGAATGGTTAATTCCCTACCCAATAATGGACATGAATGAGCTCATGTGCCTATTGGGAAGGCATGAAAAATATGAAAGTATCCTTTATGAGACTTGGACTGTCATGCCAATTGGGTAATTAACTAACTAATTTTAATGTCTATATTATGCTTGGTCTGACAGAATTTCAATGGTGCATTCCACAGGTGGGAAAAGTGAAACCCGGTGGTGCACATTGATCATGGAAGCAGATCAAAAGTTGCTGGGCTTGGCTGGAAGTCTCCTTCAAATGATTGCCAGGACCCAAGAAAATCTTGGAGAGATGCTCAAGATATAGAAGAGGTAGAATGAAATGAACCACCAGATTTTGCAAAACTCTATTGGTTTGCAAAGGGAGGTGAAAAGCCTTCTAGGAGCAATCGGCAAAGGAAAGGAAGGTGGATCAGTGATGGAACATTTGTCCAAGCGACTCATTAAGAAATTGTCCAGGCATGAAGACTCAAAGGAAAATTGAGCAGGTAAAGATGAAGCAGCCAGTGAAATGCTGAGAATGCGGAGGACATCATTTACGTCGGGACTGCCCAATGAGGGAACATGATGAGGGAAATAGACACAAAGTTCCTAGGCTTCGGGATAAGCTGAAAGCTAAGAACCAGTGGGAGAAGTTCACGGAAGCCGAGGGGCTTGGTCCTGAACGTTCAAAGTAAATAATTGAATGTGGGACAGATCTACAAAATTTTGAAATTTTGGATGTGCAAATTGTATATGTATTCCTATGTATTGGAACACTGAGGATGGTGTTATTCCAAGGGGGAGGGGAATGTAACACCCCGGTTTTGACCCCGATTTTGACCCTGTTTGCATGATGTATATATTGTAATTAATCATGGTGAGGAGCTAAAGGAAAAATCCCCACCATCGATTTGGTTGTGTATGTTTCGACAATAGGGATAGTTGCAAATGGTATATCATGCTATCCGACACATTATAGTTTGGCATCATGTAAATACGCACATCAATTAAACTAAACCTACAGCCAGCTACAATGGTGCAATGTTAAAATGAAAAGGGCATGATTCCAAAGGATAAGGGTGGGGGGATGTCAAACCTTGGACTATGGGGGGGAAATCCATGTGTCACCACCCTGTTTGATTTTCCATCTTCCCTTGTCTGATCCAACCACTTTAATGTCTTATTGAGTAGTTGAGGCAGTTATGGCTGGGAGTGGAGTGTGGCAGGACTGTCAGTCATTACCCATGCGTACACTCCACCAGTGGGTTGACCTCACGTTGGCAAGCAACCTCCACTACCATCCTCTCCACGATGCCACTCTTTCCCTGGTCTATTCACTCTCACGCAGGGATGCATAGGAGGAGGCCGGTTCATCTTCCTCAAGCAGAGCTGAGTAGGAAGGGGGTGCGATTTCTTTCTTGGTTGTTGGTTGCTTCCCCTCTCTCACACTATTTGTCGTTCTATGGTGGTATTCCCTCCATTCATGCAGAGAATCAATTTTCCTTTGGCATTATTGAGCTATGTATTGTTTTCCATCCTTTGTGGTGGATCGTGAGCTGTAGACCGTTGTTTTTTCTTCCATGTTTTTCCTGGGCTGTGTCTTTTCCTTTGCGCACAGAGCTGAGAGTCTATTCTTTTCCCCTTTGCTGCCTGTGTAAGTTCTCTAGCCATTACATTGGGGAATCGTGTGTGTTGTGGGATCATGGATGTTGGTCAGCTGTTGATTGCCACATCTCGTTAGCGGAGTTTTCCTCTGTCCACACTGGGAGTTTGGCTTCTCCTCTGATTTGGGAATGTGTATGATTGCCATAGTTTTCATTGTAGGTTTGGGTTTGTTGATGTATCCTGGTTTGGGGTTTCTATTGAGTTGTTTTGGCCATGCTAGGTCCAAGAACAATCCCTGAGTTGTCTTGTGGACCTGAACTGTATTCAACCTTTTGTTTGGGATTGTTACCCAGTTGTATTTGTCTTCTTCACAGAGATGTGAATGGGTTCTTTTGTTGTGGTATGCAGTGGTTGGTCTTCGGACTGTTGTGAGTGGGGTTAGAGGCTGAGTATGCATGATAAGACTGGTGTTGAGGCCACCATCTTGGAATTTAGCCTATCCTAGCTCCATAACGACTTGGTAAAACCCTACTGTGTGGGTTTGGCTGATTGGAAAACCTTGGCTATGTGTAATCCTGTATTGATCCTTATTCCTTGAGGAATCATGCCCAGCTCGGGGGTGGCAGTGTTACTGAGAGTTTGATGAGAACACTGGCCTATGGTTGGGTGGAATGTTGCAGCGACGTAGCTGGCTGCGGGGTGAGTTCTTCATTAAAAGATAAGTACTCCTAACTAATTCATATCTACAATTATATCTACTGTTTCATGAGAAATGATGAACATGCTAAATGCTGGAATGCATATGTTTGCTTCCGCTGAATGTTGAGTAACCATGCATCCTTGTATGATGGATTATGCATCTTGGTATGTATTATGTTTAAGCTTTTAATATCAGCATTTATCCCTGTTCATGTTCATGGGGCTTCTTGCCCAGATGTTTGGTGTTTAGTAGAGTCCTCTTGCCCGGTCGAAGGGTCGGGGACGTTACAACAGCTTTAGCAGCTCTTGCTTGCCTCTGCTTTTGCAGCGAGATGGCTAAGTGAGATGTATTTGATCAGGTATTTTAATGTAATTGTTTCTCTTTTCTCACCAAATCAATGTCTTGTTTTTTTTCATTTTATTGTTCCTTTTATTTTGCTGTAATCGTTTCTCTTTTCTCACCAAATCAATTACTCATTGTTTTCATATTGTACAAGAGTTTACTTGGAAAATAAATTGGCTGATACACTCACTTGGGGTTTCTAGAATGAGTAACTATCGTTACAACAATGTGCCTGGTAAGAAACCCGCCCTCATTTCCAAACTGCATTTCTAGTTTCCTTTCATTTAGTCTTTGGTGGAAACATTATTTTTGTCTTCTCTGAGATTGAATCGATTTACGATTCCTTTTTTTTTACATTAACTCACTAATAAAGCCACATGGCCTCTCCAACCCCTTATTGAGTAAACAATTAGGAAGTCCAATTTTATTTATAAAATACCCAGCTGAGATGTCGTGGAGGAAAGTATCCATATCATATGGGCTTGGAAGCCCCATTTTGATTCCAAAAACATTTTTTGGGAGACCAAATCCCATGATTTTGGTATTTTTATGGAAACGTATATTCCCTTGGGGTGTTTTTCTTTCCATGTGTATGGGTCTGATTTCATTTATGGTAGCTTTTGAAATGTTGAAAGGAACTTAGAGAAGGAAGAGTTGTAGGTGGCTATCTACTAAGTGTTTGACAAAAGTACTCAACCAAGTACTTGTCCACTAATTGTTTGACAAAATGCCTAAACCAAAATTTCCATATCTACCTCATTCGGATTTTGAGGCCAGAAAAAATATACAGGGTTCGACTCAAAGATTCAACCAAGAAATTTCCAGAAATCTTAGTAACCCTATTTTTTAGTCCATAATTCAGCTAGCAAAGTGTGTTAATTAGGCCCCTTCCAGGTTGATTTTTTTTTACTTTGAAAGAGACCCATTTGATATGGAGAAGTGAATATTAGTACTATACAGTTCCTTTAGGTTTTCACCCATAAATTTTAAATAATGACCTTAGATTTTGATTTCATCTCCCTCAAAAAAGCCTTTATTGTTTACCTTTTGGAGGCCAAATCTCACTCAATTTTAGCTCGATTTTCACCAAAAAAAAGGCAATGCGTTAATTATACTTATAATTTATTTATAATGAACTTAGGAAATTTTAGTTTTAGATAATTTGTGAAAGGTATATTAGACAGAACAATTTTCATGCCAAGAGGCATTTTTCCCATTTTGAACCTAGTTTGAGACCAATTTTTATAAATGATTGGGGGTACACTCATAAGAACAACTTTCCCTCAGAGGCATAGATGAATGTCCCTATGCAAGTGCCATGACTTGAATGGCCTTGGAAGCCATTGATAGCAGTTTTTTGGCCTTTCATCTCCATAGTTTGTCCCATCCAATTGATGGTTAGCCATCACAAGTGCCATGGAGGGAACATATCCCAAATCAAATGATGACATGGAACTCCAAATTTTATCTTCAAATGCTTTTGTCAAATCCATTTCTTTCTATCGAATTGTAAATTTTTGAGAAAAATAATATTAATTTTTCCTATAGGGAAAAAATATATTTTTGAAGGAAGTTAAAAGTGATTTGACTTAGAAAAATGGCCACTTCTCCAAAAGTGACATGTATCTTGTAAATCGTCAAGTATCTTTTGATCGAAGGGATTGGAGGTAACCCTAACCTCTCAAATCTCTTTATATATGAGGATGGTCCTTTGTAATAGTTAACATTTATTCAACAAGGAATATAATCTCTGTTGGTATTTTTTAGAGTTTTTAGTGCTATACTCACTTGTCCACATTCATCTATCGAGATTTTGTATATACTTGTTAAGGTTTGAGGGATAGTAGTAGTAGTTGTTGATGTTGGTTAGCTATGTTGCTTATGAATTTTAAGGGAGGTTCTACCCCCCCCCCCCCAAAAGTGACTTATTTGGGTGGTTCTAAACCCCCCTCATAGACACCTATGGTTCTAGATGGAATTCGTCTTTTGCCACAATCTCAGAGATCTGTGTTATAGAAGTTATGATATGAATTTATCTAGCAAACTAATAGGTTTTATTGATCAAGTTACATCTGGCATGTATTTAAATACATCATATAAGACTAGTATTGGGTTGAATGCGCTCATACTTCAAATATATGTCTTATTGTTTTCTTGCTCTTTAAGGTCGTTGGCTTGTTAGGATCTTTAAGGCCTTTGGTTTAATCGGCCAAAAATGAAAGATATCTAATGTAGATGGCTAAGAATCCTCCTATTTTCTACATCCTCCTCCATCATCCAACCATTTTGGATGGCTAAGCTTCTAAAATGTCACTAGTGACCACTTAGATTTGTATATATCCTGCATGTTTTTTTAAATCTAATTACAAATAAAACCTACCCTCTTTATGTTGATATCCACCATTGACTAGTTTCATATCTTCACCTTCCTTAATCTTAACTTGTGACTTGTGAGCACTGGATATTTGGTTATGGCCTTATCTCTAACTGTAGCATAGTTGTATCTTTGGCTCTTGCTTGGGACTCATTTTTTTCTCTTCCTGCTCAGACTCTTTGGATTTATCTCAGGCTTTGATACTGCTGTTGGTTTAGGATCTGATACTCCTGTTGGTTCAGGATCAATCTTGGCCCTGGTTTCATCTCTATCCTTCCATCCTTGTTACTATCTTGCTCTAGCTGCCTGACTGTTTTAATTTTTATACTAAGTGGACAATTTACTACTAAGATCTCTGGCCCAACCATTCCAAAACTATTATTGAATATTTTCTTGTATTTTTGCTTTGAACCTCTTTTTCCAATTAATATATGCTTGAAAAGAATAATTCATACTTTATAATTTATTTTTTCCTTATGTTGGTACTAGAATCGAACTCATGAGAATTTTTATATTCTGACAGCCTGCATGTAAAGAAATATCTTGATTTTCGTTGTCGGAAGCTCATAATCCAACATATTTTCACCAAAGCACTGAGTTTTGTGTCAATCTGATCAATTTCTCATTATTTCAAATTTCTATCCTGACTAGTTTAAATTAGTCTATTTGAATGGCAGATAACACAGCACCAAGGAGACCGCATATTTGTGCACATTAACATTTACCTTGACAAAAAAATAGAACATCAAATGTAGAAAAGTGGCTACCAAAATAAGTGATCAATATGTGGATTAGTTGAGAAGTATTACTTTGGCTACTCTGTGGAAATATTAGAGTCAAACCATAAACCTATCATCTCTACCTTCGAAAAATTTCATATCCCCAAAGTAATCTCGAGATATGAATGTTCAGTTCAAGACAGAGGTGTTTGTAGTTGTTCAGAATTCCCAATATGTTTTAGGCCATCCACATAAACATTTTGGCACTTGCTTACCAGATCCAGGTCCAAGCATAGCTAACAACATGTCTCTTGAATAGGCTTCCAATTCTTATGAGTGTATCCATTGAACTCTAAAAACTAGTTACCAAAATTTTCTTTGAGGATATTTCTTATGGCTTGGGTCATAGTACCCGAACTCATGAATGTTATAGAAGTGATAAATATCATCTGACTGATGGTTCAGTCCAAATTTCCCCTTTGCATGATAATGATTCTCTACAAAATCAAATATCAACTCATGAAGCTCTTCCATATTCTACTGGATATTCATTTTACAGTTCTCCATCAGTTCAATTTTTTTCATCTAGTGGAAGCCTAGCATCACCACAAGTATCAAAAAATTAACCTTCTAGTCTACATTATTTCTATTTACCATAGGAACCATACGAACTAGATGGAAGTGGCTATAGTGGCACTAAGCAAGAAGAAGATTTGAAATATATGTTGAAGGAACTAGAGACAGCATTACTGGTGTCTGAAAGTGATGATCCTGACAATTTTTGGATCCACTTATGAGGAACATAGGTTTCTAGAATACTCAGAATGGAATTTTAAGGCCATGCATGACACAACTGATAATCATTTCCAAAGCTCCTTGTCTGTTTACCCCAAACCAGAGCAGGTAGAAGTTTCCTCAATGACACTAAATCATGTAAAAGTAGAAATAATGAATGAGGTAGATCTGGGCATGGTTTTTTATACTACCATATATTCCTCAGAAGAAAAAAAAGGAAGAACTAGAGTTTGATATCCCATACGACGATGAAAAAATAATTGCTAATTACATGCGCAAAGGTTGTTGTGGATTCTGCTAATGACTCAGCTAGGATAAACAAATTGATTGCAGAATTGCGACAAGTAGTGGCAGTATGTGGTGATCCAATGAAAGTTTGGGTGCTTATATGGTATAATGTATTGTAGCAAGGTTGGTTTCATATGGAAGTATAATCTATAAATCATTGAAGTGCAAAGAACCTACAATTTCAGAACTTCTTTCATATATGCAAGTTCTCTATGTAGTTTGTCCTTATTTTAAATTTGGGTATATGGCTGCAAATGGTGCCATTACGGAAGCATTCAAAGTTGAAGATATATTGCACATAATTTACTTTCATATTGATTAAGGTAGCCAGTGGGTTACATTAATTCAAGTTCTTGCAGCTATACCACATGTTCCACTTCCAAACATATATTCTAGCAGGGTTTCCTTGTTGCTATGCTAATACAATGTTATTAGTACAGTACTAAAAAACATATGCATTGGAAAAGTTGAATAAAACTGACTAAATTAGATGTTTACAAAGAATGAAAAGAGTGTCTATGGGATCATAACAATAGAACAAGATTCATGACAGAGGGCGGTTTCAACAAAGGAATAACTCTATTAACCAACATAAATTGTTATGAAGAGAAATTTTATAGTATTTGTCCCAAACATTGACAGAGAGGTTTGAAATATTCTTTATGTGTCGTGTCCTATGTACTCCAACATATTTCTTAGCTAGATTTCCTCTTGCAGTTGGTGATGCAACCTCATGTCTGCAGGCTATACTTTTCCTTTTAAAGTACTAAAGGACCCCTAACAAGTCAGAACTCTTTTTCTCTAATTGTGGCTGTAAATGTGGGATGAATTCCCACATAGCTTTGAATTTTACCTATTAGGATATTTGTGGTTATTTTTAGATCTGATCACATATCAATCTACGATGGCATGATATACACATTCAAGCAACATAATTGGATTCTGTAAGCAATTCTGAAGGCATTTTCATTTGTTTTTGTTGTATTTAGATGGTTAAGTTTGTTGAGCATATTATATAGCTGGATATTCCAACTCATGAATGCATTTTCCTATGAATCTCCTTTATTTTAGTTTTGAGCAGTAATAACATAAGTTGATTGTTGTGTTTGTGTAGTTACAGTGTATGGTGATTTACTGTTAGTCATTCCCTTTTATTGTTTGTTTTGTTGCATACAATGCTAAGAATGTTTAGACCTTCAGGTTTGTTTCCTTCTTTTTTTTCTTGATTAAATATTGTTTTTCCTTTTTATTCATGGTTTTTTTGTTGTTGTTGTCATTGGATTCACCTTTAGTTTTGTTTCATTCTTCTAGTTTTTTCTTGATTACAAATTGTGTTTTTTTCTTTTATTAATGATTTATTTTCTTGGTCATTGAATTCATTAATGATTGCAGACAGAGAAAATATATTATTAGAATTCAACCACAAGAGCAGAGACTTGGAGAGAGAGAGAGAGAGAGAGAGAGAGTCTGTGTGTGTGTGTGTATTATGATAACAACAAGAATAAATAAACTATAGCCATAAAATAAATATAACACTAACCTCTATAACAAATCTAATAGTTGAGTAGAATGAATGGAAAGTATTTAACAAAACAAAAATGAAAATGCCATGGGTAGCTAAACTCATTGGCTAATTTAGGTCATCTTCAGAAATATGCTTTCCCAATAGAGATACACAATCACCCTAGAAGATAAGACACTTCACAACCAGCAGTAGAGAGGACATTCAAATCCAACAGGTAAGACACTTCACAGCCAGCAGAGAAGAAGATAAAATCATGCCCAGCAGGTAAGACACTAAACAGTGACAGTTTAGCAGCAGAGAGGATAAACAACCCACAACCCAACAATTTACATATCAGCCATGACTTTTCCTTTTTTGACTTTTGGAACTATGTATAGTTTTACCTATATACAACAAGTAGGATTGACCTACTTCCACATCAGTTGGAACCTAACCAACAAGGAATATGTATCAACAAATCCCACCACATTGGACAGCTCCAAATTGTTGGCATCTCTTAATAGCTCTTTAGCAAAATCCCCTGACCATATGCTGTTGTGAATATCTTCTATCATTTCCCCTCAGCCTTCTTTCTATTTTTTTGGTGTATCCTGATATTGTTGATGTCTTTGATAAAATTACATGGTTGGATTTCTTATGTGACTTCCTGCTTGTACCCTCAAGAATATGTAAAGGCCGTGAATTTCAATTGCATGGCAGTTGTTTGGAGGCTATGATTTCCTTGTACTCATGCTTCATTAATGGTGATGTTGGTGTACGGGTTCCGATTAATAAGACTCCCTTCAATTTTCCTAATCATTGTTATATTCTTTCAGTGGTTATATTTTACTTCCTTAGATTTGAATCTAATCATTTTAGTATTTATATTCTTTAGTAATAAAATAATAATGGCCACAATCCCATTCTCTTGTGAGAAGAAATAAATTCAGCCACAAACTAGAAAAAATTTCCACAAGTCATCAGGTGATCCCATAAATATCAGCCTGATTTAGTCTTTGATGCCATAGTAATGCACAAAGCCATCACATAAGAAAGGGACAAGACTCTAAATATAATTTCCAAAAGCACAAAATAATATTTAAAAATTATGAAAGATACATTGACGATAAAAAAGGTTTTCAAGGAGACTCCTTAAATAGTTCCCAAGAAACAAATTCATGTTAAAGGGACACAACCCTTATGTCCTAATAATTATTGTAACTAATAATCTAATTTATGTTCATTATGAAGGATCTTTAGTTCAAGATCCTAGTACAGAACCCACCAAGCCATCAAACAAACTAGCAGGAGGTCCCCAGGCCAAATTCACTTTGCACAGGGTACTACTCTATAGGTCCACTTGAACAACCATTATTCCATTTGGATATTCTTCCCCTCATATTTGGATTTTAGGAGTAATGGACATCATCAATCTATGGATCCCCATAGGGTTTCACAACCAATCCCCCTCAATCTTAGATATTTTATAGATGACATAATCAAGCAATGCATTGGCACCCTTAGGATGATTGACTACTCAAATACGAAGTCATCCTTTCCTTTCTATCTCTTCTCATTCTTCTTCTAGAACCAACATGCCTTGACATGTGCATTTGCATTTGGTTTTGGAATTATTTTTGCAGTACTTCTTGTGTTTCTATTGGCTAGTTAATTAACTATTTCTCTACTTTTAATAGAGTAGAGATAGGAGTTGCTTTCACACTCCCATTATGTAATCACATTAATTGTGCTTTCGATCCCTATTGGCCAACTTTGTGGTCACTTATACATTAGTATAAGCATAAATAACAATTAAAAAATAGGGAGCTCCAGATCAAGAATGTAAAGGCACTATGGTAGGTACAACTTTCATTAAAAAAGATAAAGCAGGAGAAAACAAGAATACATAACTAAAATAGACATAAAAAAACCATTTAAAAATTGATTTCCATTGTAATGATACAAGACATTCATAATTTGTGGGAGAAAAGATTAGGATGAATCTCAAAATTTGGTTCTTGAATATTGTTGTTTACTGATAGCAATAGATGCAAATATATTTTAATTTGAATTATTACATGGCCGACAACTAATACTTTATAAAAAAAACATACACAGTTGTAAGAGGAGTTTGATTATCTACACGTAATCATTAGAAACTTTTTGAAATCAAAAGTGTATGCAAAGCATTCCTATGATGGCTTTCATGAAGCGGTAAGAATTGAAACAAGATATCAATACATGTTAAGAATTGGGTTAATTTTTGGAACAAGAATGTCGGTAAACTCACCTCCAAAGCATCCACCAACCAAAGAGACAAAAAGTAAAATTTCATCAGCCAATCTTGTCTTCGCCTAAAAAGATAAACATATTCTTTACAATCTTTTTCCATTTTTACAGGTTAATTAGCAAGACAAAATAGATACAATTCCAAAAATAAACAGTGTGTGTAATAACTACCTATCCAAGACCAAATGTACCAAATCCACTTTTGAAAAGCTTCTGCATTGTAGAGGAATGATACTCTAACCCAGGTATATCACATTTTGCAAAGGCTATTGTTAAAAATTTTGAAATTAATCCCCATGTTTGTATATAAGTCATAATCAAAATTTTATGTAAAGTTGATTTCTTTCCCTTATTAAATTCTCTGCCTGACTGATCTCATGTGATAAAGCTCTTGCAATCTTTTCCTCCTAGATCAGTTGTAGGTTGGAATAAAGATATGATGAGAATATTCTGAGTTATATTATTCGCACCTTTGTTAAATAGATTCCATATGTGTTGAATCCTCTTTCAAATGAAGAGACCTACATATCTTTGGTCTTGATGATGTATTAAAACTTAAACCCATCCACCAAAATATATCAAAAGACAATGATATCTATGGCATATCTCAAAGTAAACTTGCCACTGAATACAATTTTTTTATTTATTAATATACAATATCCTGTTGGTTATCCGACGTTCAATTCCTAGAAGTTGTTGTCAGATTTCATGTCAATCCGACAAAATTGTTGTGGCTCTGATGGTAGATTGTCATAGGAAATCTGACGGCATTGCCATAGGAAATCCGATGGCCTTGATGTAGGAAATCCGATGGCCTTGCCATAGGAAATCTGACGACATTGTCGTAGGAAATCCAATGGCCTGGTTGTAGGAAATCCGACGGTCATGCCGTAGGAAATCTGACGGCCTTGGCTTGGTTGTCGACTATCCGACGTTACGCCACCGATGACAAAAAAAATTGAGGGTGTAGAATACCCGACAGGTTAGTTTCGAATTTCAGACATGGTAGCTGTCGGATTTTGGCCTCAAATTTTGTTGTGAAGAGAAACATTAGATAAATGTTCCCATGATCTAGAGCCTAATTGATCTTTAGAATAAGTCTTATTTGGGAGAAAATAAAAATAGTGGTAGCAATGGAAAAGTGGGTAGCCACTCTTGAGGAATATAATGAAGCCTCATAAGTGGTTCACATATGAGGAAAAACAGAACATACCCAAAATACACCTCAAATAGTGGGCTAGATGAATCAAGGAATTCATTATATAGCTCATAAAGCTCAATCAAAAGGTCCAAAAGTTGATAGTTTCATAGAGATAACCCCAATGGAAAATTAAGGAAGGAAAAGCTACCCATATTTGATGGGGAAGGTAAGACATGACAAGAGGCCAAAGCTATATGGATTCTAGGATTGAATAAATACTTTAGGATCCATGATTACTTAGGACACCAAACTACTATAATTTCCATTTTTATCTTGAATGGAAGAGCTTCAATCTAGCAGGAACACCTTAGAAAGGTGAAATGCATGAAGGAGAGGAATATTGATTAGAAGAAGTTCAAAAAGTATTTCTATGAGAAACTCCTTTCTAAGAGGTATTATTATAATAAGATCAAAGAGTTTCATGACTTAAATATATGATACATGACATCAGAGGAATATGTGAAAATGTTTCTATATATTCTATGGTATGTGGACCACATCATAAATAAGAATGCAAAGACTCAAAGGTTCTTAAGTGGATTTATACGGAGTTACAAAGACATGATCAAGTTCATAGATACCAAGACTTTGGATAATTCTATTCGAAATTCTATGCATTGCTACAAGAAAAGCAAGGGAAGATTCAAAGAAAAGAAACAAGGAAGAGGAAATACCAAAGGATATTTTGATCCAAGAAGAAGAGGACTCAAACTATTACCCTATAGGAACTAGACAAGAAATGTTTAGTAGGGAAAGCAAATTCAAGGTGGATTCAAGCAGGTTATGTCAGTAGAAGGAATTTCTAAGGATTTGATTCAATGTTGAGTATGTGGGGAGAACGTCATTCTTAATTATTTTCCTCATGGGAAGGACAAACCTAGAGGTATGCACAACATAGAATAATCCATTACTATAGAGGATATGGCCAAAGCATCTCCTAGAATGTATGCAACTTTGAGTGACCATCATGTTGATCATCAAGCAATGGTCATGGAAGTTTGAGGAAATATTTCCACACACTCTATTTCTAATTTTATTGACCAAGGGTAGATTCATAGTTATATATATCCAAAATTGATATAAGTCTATTCTCTAAAGAAGACTAAGCATGGAAAGTCATGGTTAGTCTAGTTGACCGAAGGGTCCAAGAGGAAAGTAAGTGTAGCAGTGGATGAAGGATGTTTAATAACGTTAAATGGTCTCTCCACTAAAGAAAACCTAAATGTACTACCATTAGGATCATACAATCTTGATTGGTATAATAAGGTTCTTGAATGTCTTGATGACAAAATAAGGATCCACCTGGTGAAAGGAGTTCAAAAAAATATCTTTATAAGGTAGACCTCAACATTGCAATTGGGAAGATACTTTAAGAATAAATTTCATATGTATGTAGTTCATGTATCAAACTCAGCATATGATAGAGGTTCAAAGATATATAATCATGCTATACTATAAGAATATAAATATGTATTCCTAGATGAGGCATTAGGAGGCATTAGTATTCCACCTAGAAGAAATATATATTTCACCATTAACTTGGTGCAAGGAGAATCTCCAATATCTAAATATCCTTACATAACGAGCACTCTAGAGTTAGTGGAATTGAAATTGTAGCTTCAATAGGTCATGGAAAAATAGTATATCAGATCTAGTGTATCCTCGTGGGGTGCACCAATGTAGTTTGTAAATAATAATGATGGAACATTGAGACTATGCATTGACTACAGGTATCTCAATAAGGTTAGGATAAAATATAAGTATAGATAAAGTGATAAAAAATATATTTTATCCTTTCGATCCTTTTGGAGAAACACTTCTATCCTTTTGATCCTTTACGGAAGCACTTCGATCCTTCTTGATCCATTGCAGCCACACTTCGATCTACTCGACCCTTCGTTGTTGTAATTCGATGTACTTGATCCTTTTTCACCACGCTACCTACAGTACACATGATCTATTTGTGGGATGATCAATCACTATCACTTTAGGACATAAGTCCAAGGATGATGTAATCCATACCTAATCCAATCACGGGATGATCAATCCCTATTGCTTTAGGACAGAAGTCCAAGGATGATGCAATCCTAATCCAATTGCAGGATGATAAATCCCTATCTCTTTAGGACATAAGTCCAAGGATGATGCAATCCTGATCCAATTGTGATATGATCAATCCCTATCGCTTTAGGACATAAGTCCAAGGATGATGCAATCCTGATCCATTTGCAAGATGATCAATCCCTATCACTTTAGGACATAAGTCCAAGGATGATGAAATCCCGATCCAATTGCTGGATGATCAATCCCTATCACTTTAGGACATAAGTCCAAGGACGATGTAATCCTCTATCAACATGATCCATGAAATCGATCAGTTGAATCATCTACAACTAAATGTAGATCTCGACCGCACCCAAGGAAGGCCCAATGTAGAACATACATACACACATGTTAGGACCACCCTCAAGTGAGTGTTATACTATGAATTCTATGAGGATTCATCATATAGCATCCATAACACACTGGTTAGTACCATTCCCAAGCGAGTGTTATTCTATGGCATTTACATAAGAATGTAGGGCATAATCTTCATATAAGAGTATTGTTTGCAGAGCAGATCTTGAATGCATACAAAATTTCAAAAGGTAACAAAACATGTGTTCAATATGTAAAATATTTATCCAAAAATGGTGACAAAATGAGGACCAACATTCCCCCAAACAGAAGGAATGCCAGGTCCCACTGGTCAAAATAAAAGATAACATTAGGAGGGAGGCAGAGCTGCATTAGCAACTTCCTTTAAGTTTGATGAAGCAGACGGTTTGAACTTTAATTTTGTAGCCCGTGATTTCAAAAGGGCACACCTTGATATAGGGACTAAACATCACTCTCATCAAAGATTAATCAACAAATAACTCATGAAATGGTGTAATTAGTCTACAGAAATAGTAGCCGCTCTGTATTCCTATAAAGAATGAATGATTACAATTACAATGTCATGCTACAAGCATGAATGAAGAGACAATTCAAATTCCTTAGGAGGTCATTTGAATTGAATGAGTGAGTCTAGCTTAATTGACCGTAAGCCATGGTCCACACTCAGTTAACCACTGATCAAAACCCTAATTGACTCAACTAACCCTAACTGAAGTCAAAGTGCAATAAATGACTAAGTCTCAACTGAAAGAGATCAGACACATGTCACAGCTCACCAACCATCAAGAGGTAGCACTACACTGGCTCCAATGAACCTCTATGAGGTTAACTGAAGTTGAACTGCACATTAGAAGTTGGTGGAGGCACNACCTAGCTCTGTGCTTGCCCCCAAGGTCACACCTCTCCCACTTTCTCAAGTGAGGAGACAGATTTCGGAAGATTTATGCTGCTGGTGTGCAATCGGCGGACAACACCTTGCAACCAAACTGCTTGGATGCAAGCATTCACCACTCGATACTCGGCCTCTGTTGAAGATAGTGCTATGGCAGCCTAATTTTTTCTTGACCAAAAAATGGTTCCACCACCAAACATGAATAAATATCCATAAGTAGACNGACTTGTTTAACTGATTGTAACCACCAATTAGCAATTAGGTGCATTAATATCACTCAGATCACCCCTGGAGTGCTCCAGTTAGCCTCCCCGAATGTAGGACAAGGCTACGTTAGCCTCCTTGACTGAAGGTAGGCATGGGTGAGACTAGATGACNNNATCAGAATCTGTGTATCCAACCAGCTCTAGCTCGGAGTCTGCAGCATAGTGAATGTCGTAGGTCCTGGTTCCCTGAATATACTGGAGGATCCTCTTGGCTACATTCCAATGAATATCATGAGGCTGCTGCATGTATATTGATATAGCATTCATGGCATAACAANTGACCAAAAAGAGTGTGTATGGTGGTAAATGTCTCCAACACCCCCCCTTAAGCTATACTCAGGAGGAGTTAGAAAACACAAATGCATAAAAATGCTAGGGATATGGCAACTAAGGTCATAGGTCACCCTGTACAATGCTGAAACTGAAACAATGCACAAAACAAACTAAGTGAGGAAAAGAGGGAAAACCTAGTGGGAAAACCCCCCCCTCAAGCTGAACACTGAAATTAGTTTGAATCACCCTAATGAAATCACCCCCCAAAATGAACGGAGGTAAGTGAAATTATTTTCTGAAAAGGTCTTGGTGAAGATGTCTGCAATCTGCTCATCAGTCAGGTAGTATTGCGGAATAATGGTCCTGTCATGCATTAGCTCCCTGATATAGTGCATGTGGATCTCTACATGCTTGGTCCTCTACCTGGTAACTGGATCTATGGAAATATTAATATAACTTTGAATGTCAAAAAAGAGGACAGTGGACAAAGTACTACCAATATCAAACTCTGAAAGAATGCCTTGCAACCAAACTGCTTGGATGCAAGCATTCACCGCTCCTCGATACTCGGCCTCTGCTGAAGATAGTGCTATGGCAGCCTACTTTTTGCTTGACCAGAAAATAGGGCCACCACCAAACATGAATACATATCCGAAAGTTGGCTTCCTATCAATAGAATCACCCGCCCAATCGGAATCTGTGTATCCAACCAGCTCTAGCTCGGAGTCTGCAGCATAGTGAATGTCGTAGGTCCTGGTTCCCTGAATATACTGGAGGATCCTCTTGGCTACATTCCAATGAATATCATGAGGCTGCTGCATGTATATTGATATAGCATTCATGGCATAACAAATATCAGGCCGAGAATGTGTCAAGTACAACAAGCTACCAATCAGTTGTCGATAGATAGTGCAGTCCATGGGAGGTGTTCTTTTTCCTTCTTCAAGGCTGATCCATAAAAGGAAAGGGAATGGTGCAGGCCTACAATCAGCCCTGTTAAACTTGAATAATAGGTTTTAAATGTATTTTTACTGAGTGACCATAATCCCATCAGAATTTTTCTCAATTTTGAGCCCCAAAAATTGTTTTAGAAGCCCCAAATCACTCATTTCAAAGGCATTGTGGAGAGCAGTTTTGATGGATGAAATGGAGGAAAATGTGATACCTGTGATTAGTAATTCATCAACATATAAAAAAATTATAATTATATGACCATCATACTGCTGTAAATAGACATTTGGATCTGATCTACATCTCTGAAAGTTTTGCGATAGAAGGAAGGCATCCATCTTGGAATACCAATCTCTTGGGGCCTATTTTAACTCGTATAGTGACTTCTTTAGCTTGAAAACCAAATATGGATCAGTGATGTAGCCCTTAGGATGCCTCATGTATATCTCCTAATGAATATCTCCATGCAGAAAGGCTGACTTAACATCCATGTGATGCACTTCCCAGTGCTTGGATGCTGAAATTTCCAAAACAAGGCAGATGGAGTCCATTTTTGCAACCGATGCAAAGGTCTCATGGTAGTCCAATACTTGGACCTGAGAGAAACATTTTGATACCATAATTGCCTTATATTTTCAGGTTCTTCCATCAGCAGAAACCTTGGTCTGAAACACCCACTTGCATTGAATCAATTTCCTTCCCTGAGGAAGAGAAACTAGCTCCCAAGTAGTGTTTTTCTGAAGAAAATTCATCTCTTCATCCATGGAAACTTGCCATATCAGATCCTTCCGAGCATGATAGTAGGATTTTGGATCTAAAATAATCATCAAATATAAAATTTAAGACATAAAATTATCAAGACAAGAGAGCGCAATACGTGCTCTTTGGAAATCAGACCTGGTTTTCCTTGGATCATCTGGATTTCCAATGTTGTCTCGTGCAGAGGAGAGTGTCTGTCGGGCTCATGTAGGAAGATGATTTTGCACTTCAAGTTCTAATACAGAATATTTTTATTGCTGCATATAATAAATCAAATGATCCAAATCATGGTCATCACCCCCAATTTCATCATCCAAATATTCAGTAGAATAGGAAGGAAATTCAACAGTTTTCTCCTTCACTAGTTCCACCTCTTGAAGAGGCTCATCGAACTTGACACTTCTCTCGATGATGATATATTTGGTATTGATATCCAGTAGCTTGAACCCTTTATATTCATCAGGATACCCAAAAATAGACATTATATGCTTTGCGGTTGCAAAGCCCTTCTTTTATCAAGCGGAATCCGGGCCCATGCAGTGGACCCAAACACCCGTAGGTTCAACACATTCGGCTTGTGTTCGAAGTATGCTTTGAAAAGGGTATTCCATTTCATGGATGAGTGTGTAACCTTGTTCTAAATTTATTCTGCAGCATGCATGGCCTCAGCCCACAAATTTGCTGCAAGCTTCTTGGAATCCAACATACAGGTGGTCATCTCCTTGAGAGATTGATTCTTCCTTTCCGCTACTCCGTTATGTTGCAGAGTGTAGGGAATTGAATGTTGGACCTGAATACCAATTTGGGAGCATATGTATAGAAAATAATTACTTACATAATCCCCTCTGTTATTATATCTCAAGATGTTGATTTTAAGCCCAGAGGCATTTTCGATCAAGGCCTTCAATTCAGAAAAATTTTCACATACTTCTGATTTCTTTTTGAGAAAGAAAACCCATGTATACCTTGAAAAATCATCAATAAAAGTAAGGATATACCTTGATCCATTCATGGAAGTGACAGGAATTGGACTACTAATATTATAATATATTAGCCCCAATATGCATGTAGCTCAGTTTTCCTTCCCTCGATCGAACTTGTGCTCAGGGTATTTTCCAATCACACAGCCCTTGCAAATTCCCGTGGTTTCCTTGATGACCAGGAGGCCTTCAATCATGGAGTTTTTCTATAATTGCTGCAAATATTTGAAATTAATATGGCCAAACTTCTCATGCCACATCCTACTAACCTCATTTCCATGAGTTAGTAGAGCGGTGGGCTTTGCATCTGCAACAAAGTGAGAGAACTCATTGGCTTTTGCATGATGGTTTGCAAGGCCTTTAGCAATGAGTTTCCCGGATGCAATTTCTGTTATCTCAACATAATTTGGGCTGAAACAAACTCTCTTAGGCACTCCTATATGTGTCATCTAATAGACAATAAGGAGATTTGATGCCAAATACGGTACATACAAAACATTAGAGAAAAAACCATTTTTAAGATCTACAGTACCTTGTCCTTTTGAAATGATGGTGGAGTCATCTCCCATGTGGATGGGGATGGATTTGCCGGTCTCCAAGGATGAAAAGGAGTATTTTTCAGCCATCATGTGGTTCAAAGCTATAGAATCAATCAACAGTGCTTTGGACTTTGAAGTGCTTTCCATGAGGGCATGACTTTTTTCATGCTGTGGTTCCTGATCTTGCTAATATCTCCTCCGAAAGCTTTCCAGAATATTGATGTGATTCCTCTCAAGGAAAGAGGTTGCTTCATCAATATTCTTCTTCATGCAGGGATGTTCAAGGTGGAAACCCTTCCTGCAATAAGAACACTTGACTTTTTCCTTGCCATGGTGCCCTTTTCCTTTGTTCTTCCTTGAGTCGGAAGACTCATCATGCTGCTGATTTTCAACTCTAGGTTTAGGAACATCAAATTTAGTTTTTGGGTTCTTCTGCTTCTTTCCTTTACCCTTCAAATCCTTGGGCCCCGAGACATGAAGGGATTGATCACGAGAAGATCTGATGATCCCCATATGGACAAGCTTGTCATGTTCACATGTTAGGGACTCAATGAAAGCATTGAGTGTAGGCATCTTCCATCCAGGGGTTGTGAGCTTCCCCGCACAGAATGTAGAAACAAAAACTGAATAATCAGCCCCAAGTTTGGAGAGTATGGCAATGATGAGCTGGTCATCCTCCTTCTCCACTTTTCATTGCTTCAAGAGTAAAACAGTATGCTTGAACTTTGTGAAGAAATCATTCAGAGTCTCGAAGTTGGAGGGTTGGAGAGACATGAGTTCATTTTTGAGTTGGTAAACCCTTAAGTCATCATGATTTCCATATAGAGTCTCCAATTTGTCCCATATTTCTTTTGGATTATTCAATCTCGTAAGATGGAAGAGAAGGTCTCAAGAAATAGAGAGGCATAAGAAACCAAAGGCTTCATCCTTCTTGTTCAAGAATATTGATTTTTCTATGGCGGATCCATGCTCAACTTCAGTGTTCATGGTGAATCTAAAAAGTCCTCTGGAGTGCAGCTGAATCTCCATATCACCTTTCCATGAGTGGAAATTTTATGGAGTCAAGAGATCTACTGAGGAGGCCATCTGGATGTGCTAGAGCGATTGCTTCACCTGTAGAAACCTGAAAATCAAAACAGAAAGGGAAATGTAAGGTCAGATAGCCTGCACATTTTAGGATTTCATCACACCCAGCATACTCAATCAAGCAAGCTTGATCAACAAGTTCTTTACTTGGGGTATTAAGTGGTAAGCCTTGGCTTTTGGTGTAGTGCTAGATTTTTGAGCTATTGCTCAAATTTCATGTAGAAATATGTCAAAAAGCTTGTTTTTGAGAGATAGAGCTTCATTTCACTGTAAGCTCTGATACCATATTAATATTTTCTATTGATCTAGGGACCAAACATCAGTCTCATCAAATATTAATCAACAAATAACTCATGAAATGGTGTAATTAGTCTACANATGATTACAATTACAATGTCATGCTACAAGCATGAATGAAGAGACAATTTGAATTCCTTAGGAGGTCATTCGAATTGAATGAGTGAGTCTAGCTTAACTGACTATTAGCCATGGTCCACACTCAGTTAACCACTAATCAAAACCCTAATTGACTCAACTAACCCTAGCTAAATTCAGAGTGTAATAAATGACTGAGTCTCAACTGAAAGAGATAAGGTACATTTCACAGCTCACCAACCATCAAGAGGTAGCACTACACTGACTCCAATGAACCTTGATGAGGTTAACTGAAGTTGAACTACACATTAGAAGTTGGTGGAGGCACCCCTGTTGACTTCAGTTCATTAAATAATCATTAAATAATATATTTAATGAGAGGAGGCACCTTAAATGACTTGTTTAACTGATTGTAACCATCAGTTAGAAATTAGGTGCATTAATATCACTCAGATCACCCCTGGAGTACTCCAGTTAACCTCCCCAAATGTAGGAGAAGGCTAAGTTAGCTTCCTTGACTAAAGGTAGGTGTGGGTGAGACTGGATGATGACATTTAATGCTCCACTGATGTCAATTAATGTCAATAATAATTAGGATAGTGGTTTAACTAGGACAATTTGACCAAAAAGAGTGTGTATGGTGGCAAATGTCTCCAACAATCCCTCTGTGACAAAATAGAATTCTTGTGGAGGTCCTCCGTATTTTTAATATGTAACTGTAACTCTTTGTTCTCCTCTCGGAGATCTGAAATCAACTTAACATATCCTTCATTGTGCTTCATTGATTGAGTCAACTCATAAGTTAACTGGTTTATTGTTGGCTGTGGTGGCGTAGATGGCTCTGCGGACTGTTTGGAATCTTGTGGAGGACTCATTTCCCTTGATGGCGGATCCAAATCAACAGTAGGAATGTGTTCTTCAGGGATAATATCCTGGTAAAATGCAGGAATGTTCATTTGATCGACATCCTTTAGTAATTCAACCGAAAGACTAGGTAATGCTAACAAGGATGAATTTGGGTCGGTTTTCTCTAATTCGGCCACATCGTCTGAATGACCGGTCTACACATCAAATTGAGCTACGGTCTGGGTATTGGGACGAAGCATACACTGAAAATTGTTTGCCTTTTGTTTCCTGGTGCGAGGTCATGAGAAAGGTACGAATTCGACAGAAACGGGACTAGCAGGGGTATTTTGTGCAGATGAGTTAGGTTATGAGATATCTTCATCGAGGTGGAAAATGTTGGGGTTTTCCTCTTCTACAGGTGAGATTTGAATGTCCCACGGTGAAGATGTCGAGATCCTTTATGGATATTAAGATGGGGATTAAGCACCTTGAATATAAAAGTCTCCTAAGGTTGGTTTCGCTCCTTGAGCTGGTCCACGATTAAGCTGTGGTGGTGTCAGCTACTTTTAGGGTGAAGGGTATTTTTGCAAACCAGGTTTGACATTTTTTCTGGACTTCGAAGGAAAAATAATGAAAAATTAAGACATATATTATTGACAAAATGGGCCAATAAATGGAGATGACAGGATTTGAAAAAACTAAACTTACCTTCACAGGTAACCAGATGAATAATGACCATCAACGGATTGATGTATTAAGGCTTTATCTAACTATGGTGATAACCTTTTACGCTTATCACATGTCAAAATTCAGGCTTGAGGGAAAAGTTATGCGATGCCCGTGGAACAAACCAATGTTTATTCCATTGCTTGCCTTCTCGAGGAATCTTAGTGGTGCGTGCAATTGATTCCTCTGTGACTTGGAAGGAAATATGTCCTACCCTATCCATTCTCACATTGAACCGTATTGCAAAAAGAAATGAGATTTCCTCATCATATCCTTGCAGTAGATGGAGGAATGGGTTCCGAACGGCATGGAAAAATACTTCCCTGTGTTATATGAACTCTGTCATTTGGAACAAATCTTGGTAACTTTCCATCTCAAATCGGTTCAGCATGGTTTAAGCAGAGGGGAGAATACAGGGTTTATAGAGAAAGGTGGCTAAAATTCTCTATAGTGATAGCGGTCAGTGAAAATGATGGAATAGGAAAAGGTTCATGACATTGTTTGTTTAAAACGTGCCGCTTTCAACCTACCAAGTGATCATGCAAACAACTTGGTATGCTTAGATGATCATGCCATTATGGAAATCTTCGAAACATGTGCCGTCAAAAATGCATAATTGAATGAGTTTCTAAAGTTTAGTTGGTTCAACCATGTCCAAAGTGAACTTTGGACAGGTTGAACATGTAACTTAATATGGATGTATAACCAAATTCATAACAATAGCCTTAGTCCAGCAAGAAGGTCGACTTATCTGATAGCTTATGTGTGCGAGCAAAAAAAGAGGATAATGATGATGGTAGAGTCATGATGACTAGAAAGTACCCTATGGTCGTATCATATCCATATGGAGCTAAAATAAAATCATATTAGATCTAATTTGTACTATCATGAATAAGAATTAGTCATAATATCCTATGGATGTGACTCTAATGATATGACTCATCTTTTTACCCAAACAAAATTAAGCTAACACTTAACCATAGATACAAAAATATCATAATTTTTATTCAGCTCAACATTTGACTTTTTATTCATACCGACATTCAACCCTTCATATGATCCTTCATACATATTTCTGTAAAAAATGAGCTTGTTGGATCAAACTACTGCTAATTGTGTCTTTTCCTAAGCTGCCAAGCCACAATGAAGTCATATGAAATAATTCTTTAGCGTTCTTCCTTATTCATCCAAGGTTTTAAAACCAATTTCGCTATTTGCATTATCCTACAAACACTTTGTCATTTAGTAATGAGTCTCTTATAAATGAAAATAAAGATAGAGATTCAGGCTAATCCTCCCCCAAACCAATGATATGGCATGTCCCCAAGCCATACAAGAAAACTAAGTAACTTCCAAAATAAATTAACAAAATTTCAATCATGCTGTTGTAATTTTGTAAAAGAGAGAAAGAATAACTAATAAATGGGAAGGATGCAGATATATACATTTATCCAAAAGTAACAGTGCTCAAATATGTATGTATATAAATTTATCATGTATCATGTGATGAAGAAGTAAGTGAAAGTACCATAGAGAAAACTAGTCATCCTTGCCTCGTTTTAAAGATATCTTGTCATCTCAAGAATTTTTGAGCTCACCTTCAAATTTTTAGGAGTTTACAGCTATGGGTCCCATTTCTAGGATAAGCATATCCTAGATATGGATTGAATTTAGATTGTCGAATCCAAGGCCAACTTACTGTTATTCTTTAATAACATCATAAAAAATAGGTCTAAACATATTTTTCTTTTAAACCATGTTCCTAGTGGTGCATTAACCAAATCTCACCTGATATTTCCCCAATGTTAATAGGCTTATTCAGTACCTCGGTGGGTTTATCTTGGTACCATGCAAGCATAGCCCCGCTAACAATGAGCCTGTTCAGTACCCCAACAGGTTTATTTGCATGTATCAAAATTCCTTATTTTTAAGTTGTTACTTAGCATTGACCCGCTACTAGTAGGCCTATTCAGTACCGCGGTGGGTTTTCCTTGTATAAAGATTCTGAGTATATGGAATTCAATTGGTACTAGAGTGTGCTAGGCCCTACTAAACACATGAGTTAATTTTTTTTTTCATAAAATGTCCTTAACTATAGATCATGTCAAAAGAGAATAACTTAAAGGTGTTCCTAGGCCTCTTAGTCTATCTTCTTTATAAAAGATAATGTTCCCCACAAGCAAAAAATACACTTATCCTAGAGTGTTCTAAAAAATATTTAAGAGTCAAGTTTCGATAACAAGTGTAGATGAGCTAGTAATCTCTAGGTGTGAAAATTCTGAAGAACATGATAACTAAAGTGAGTCTTTTGAGCACTTTTTCAAGTAATCAGGAATGTACATGTCTGAAGCATAACAAAACCATAAAATAAGTTGTTTTAAAATGATATACAAGAATTCTAGAACTTCAAAGTTAAGATATGTTTTTAGGGTTTTTAGAGTACTTTTCTTTTTCAGGTAATATCCCATAAGTTGTTCAAAGAAATAGAAAGACCCATTTGTAACCAAATTTCAAAACCATTTGTTAGATGATTTATTTTATTCTTGAAAACATAGAGAGTCCCCTACAAAGAAATGATTAGAAATGACTCTTATTTATTCAAAGAGATATACACATACTGACATATTTACAAATGATGATAACCCACAATATTTTTAAGGATCAAGAGGAGGAAGATTCTTTGGAGAGGGGAGTCCAATGATTACCTCTATCTTGATAGGATTCATCTTGATCCCCTGGGGAAAAACATGATGCCCAATGTAGATATAACATGGAGAGGCTTTGTTTAATGGACATTCCTGTCGAGGATGTTTAGTTTTACAATTTGGATAGAAATTGCTCTTTGCTGCTCGTTCTTCTTCCTGGTTCTTCATGTAAGTTTGGTTTCTAAAGTGAGTGTAACTAAAAGGTTTCTTTCGAGGTGAGAATGGGGCATCCCAACGTTCTTTTCTAGGAGAAATATTCCTCTGATCACCCATTATTTTATTGGTTCTTATAGGAATAGGAGATGCTACTATGTTTATTGAATTTCCAAAGAGAGCTTTCACCTAGGCGATATTGACAAAATTAGTGAAGTTCAGCTCCTCCACTTAATAAAAGTTGTATTATCTAATTTTGTGACTTAGTGGAAGATTTAATGGTTCCCAATGGTTACTTCTTTTGAAATTTGTAAGGAATGAGGCCCTCGGGACCTCCTGCCAGGATCTCTTCTCTTTCTATGATTCCCCCCCATCAGAATCTCTTTATGTTTCCAGCATAACTACTTCCTATATGTTTTTTTTCTTTTTTTTTCGATGCCTTTTCACTGGGTTGATGGTTGGGGTTTTATGTTTCCTGTAAAAACTTAAAAAAATTAACAAATTTTTACTATCTTAACGAATCTATCCTAAGAATATCTAGGTTTTCATGTGCTACCTCTACTAGTGGATTTGGGGGCGCCTGTTATAGCATATGCACAGGTTCTTACCTCTCGTCTTACCACTTCCACGCCACCAGCCTATCTCTATTCTACCTTATAGAACAAATCCTCGGCAATGATGCCAAAATGTTGGGTAAAATATTGTCTTGAATAATTCACCTAATATCTAATTATCGACCGGGGTTGGTAGGATTAGAGTTGTTACAAAATATATGCGAAGGTAGAGGGATTCATAGGGTATCGTGGTAATACTTTAGTAAACAAAAGATTGAAAGGTATTTCAAAATAAAAAATTGATTTGAACTATTAAGAATCCAACTTCTTAAGATAACAGAAACATAGTACTAGGGCAGAGTGGTATCAAGTAATACTACTCTACTCTATAAACAACTACTAAAAGACAAATATATGGATAGTGTGAGGACAAGGAAATATTCTTTCTAAGAAGGTCTATTTTACTAATAAACAACTTTTAATAATTGGTTACACAAAGAAGAATTTACGACAACTAATTATGTTTCCTAAAAACTATACATGCAACTAATAGATAGACACTAATTTCATTCTCCTTGATTATTTTGAGGGTAAGGGTTTACTGTAATTGGGACAGGAGCAGGAGAAGTCTCAAAATGGCTTTGGAATGAGATGAAGAAACTAAAGGGAATCATATCTAACTTAATCTCTACGAAAATATGTAGACTAAGAAACATCCAATTACAAGCTATGGTAAACATGATGATCTATAAACAAATAACTCTTACTTGCAAAAGATAAAATGATACTACAAGAAAGTAAACATGATTTATCAACAAGCAGAAAATTATAAAGATGATCTAATTCTATCCTATAGATTCTTTTAATAACTATATGATTGAGAGAAAAAACCGTATTACTATGAGCAATGTATGAGAAACTTAATATATTAAAACCTCACATATAAATGAAAAAGTAAAATTTAATTACAAAACAATACAAGAGATCAAAACACATGACATAATTCTTAGTCATAAGATGAAAAAGAAAGGAGAAAGGAGAATAAGGTTTAACAAGTAATCTAAACAATCTCATCTAAGATTCTCAAGAGAAAATACAATTAATGTCTAACTACTACTATCAAAATAGAATCAGAAAACTAAATGGGCAAGGTCAAAACATATTAAAAACGTACAGGGTTAAATGAAAGACTCGATGGAAGACTAAAACAAAGGTCTGTATGAGAGGCAAAACAGGCTGTCTGAATGGCAGTCTATCTAAGGAAAATATAAAAACTTCAAAAAAATAGTGAATCTAAATGATTTGTTTGAGAGAATCTAACTCATCCATATGCTAATGAAATGTAAAAGAGAAAAAAGTAAATCTACTTAATGAGTGAATTTCATTGCAACATAATCTAAACTAGTTCATTATTCAAAAAGGAAATTACATCATCGAGCAAACTGAAATACACTTGAGCAAATTCATGATAAAAACAAAAATAAATAAAGCTAAATTTACTGTGAATTAATCAAAGAAATATATTCTAAAGACCAAATAATGAACTATAAATATTTTGAAAAGGAATTTGGAAACTATCATATGCGCAACCGGTTGCTAACTTGTAAAGGAAAACAACATAATCAACATGATATTAAAATGAAATACATGCTACAGAAAGTAATTAACATAAACGATTACAGGAATAGAATTGCATAAACAACTTATAAATAAGACTATACTAGTTACAGAGAATGGAAGTAATGAAGAATACATGAAAATGCAAATCTCTAGTTGTCGGGGGGCCCTCCCAGCAAACAGAGTGATTCCTTGCAAATGGAACATGATCATGCACAGTGTAATATATCTTTCATTAAATCAAAAGGTAGCAGTACAGAGTTTTGTGGTGAACTGATAATACAGATAACTATCTCGCTATCCTTACTAACTCCATTGATCCTATTAGCTATTAACCATTAACCACGAGCTATCAACTATTAACATTCAACGATTAATTATTTCTCACATGAGATCATCTGTATATATAGTTTTCTATAGAAGGCGAGCAAGACAACCCTTTCAGTGGTCGACTGCTATTAAGATAAAGCAGTCATTATGACAGGTAACTACATTGATAACCAACATATGATGTTTCCTCCTTGTTTGCAAATCTGGTTCTTCTCTGGTGCACAATGTGGCATACGAACTCAATCTTAATCGGAGCTGGTGTCAAGGTATCACACAAAGACATCATATGAGAGATATTCCAGAAGGAGGCTCATTCTAACATTCTGGCATGTGGTCACAACATTTTACGACCATTACATGCCTTTAACGCTCATAAATCAATTGATAGCAATGCGTGGTTGATTTGACGGTTCGAACGGTGAGATGGATGATGTGTTGGATATGCTTTGCACACATATAGGATAGATGTAATACTTCTCATTTATTCACTGAAGACCATGATTCTGAAATTACAGTTTCATATGTTAAGATATCATTACATATCAATTAATTTAGACAAGAAAATCATGAAATAATGCAAAATAAAATATAACTAGCATAAATTAAAATATGAACATACATGTTGCTAAATGGAGAACAAATGGTAGAAAAGATGCCAAAAGGTAACAAAACATGTGTTCAATATGTAAAATATTTAGCCAAAAATGGTGGCAAAATAAGGACCAATAGTTATTCTATGGTATCCACAACTGAATGTGGGTACTCTCCATGAGAGTAGCATCTGCAGGGCCATCCTTATCTAGTAAGGACCACTCTCATGAACATAGTGTTATACCTGCTATCCTCGAGAGAGGATACTATCATCCACAAGTGAATGTGGGTAGTCTCCATGCGAGACTAGCATCTCCATGGCCATCCTTAGCTAGTAAGGACCACTCTAGTGAGTAGAGTGTTATACCTGCTATCTTCCAGAGAGGATACTATCGCCCATAAGTGAATATGGGTACTCTCCATGCGAGATTAGAATATGCAGGGACATCCTATCATCGATGTAAGTCTCATCATCACTCCCCATTTTTTGAGATGATCCATAGTATCAACCTGCTCCCCCTTTGTCTGAGGAGGGTTCATAGTCTCGACCTGTTCTTCCTTTTCAAGGATAGTCGATATCTTCGACTTGTTCCTCCTTTTGAAGAAATTATTTTCAAACTACACAAATCTTGTCACAAAATCTTGGTCAACACATCAGTAACTTGCTCATCGGTACTCACATACTGTATTTTTATGTCTTCCTTCGGTACCATATTCCACAAGATTCTATGTCATCTTTATGAAACTCTGGTTGTCACAAAGAATCATTGTGGTATCCAACTCCATGTCAAATAGTCTTGACATCATCTTTCCGAATCCATAAGGCTTTCCAAATAGTGGAGCAATTTTCCATGTACTCTGCTTCAGTTGTACTGAGAGCAACACTGGACTAAACTATGAGATCATGGTGGATCCCAGATAATAACATCCACCTGAGGTGCTCTTTCTATCTGCGGCACTTCCTACCTAATCTGAATCCATATATCCATATAATCTATAGTCATGATCTCTACCATAGTAAATTCCCAAGTATTTTGTGCCTTTAAGGTACCTCATCATGCTTTGAAACTATCAGGTGAACACATCTAGGGTTACCTAGATATTGACTCAAGGTGTTCACAACAAAGCATATATCTAACCTTGTGTTCGTTAGATACATCAACGACTCAATAATATGTCTATACTGAGTCATATCCACTAACTCTGATGTCTCATCAGACAACAAATTCATGTTGGTATCCATGGGTGTGTCCATGGATTTACAATCCACCATATCAACTATTCTTTAATATTTCCACAACATACTTTCCCTTGTTCGGAAAGATTTCTTCTGAGCTCTTCTATACTTCCATCTTGAGGAAATAATGCATCAATCCAAAATCTTATATCTTGAATTATTTAGCTAGCTTCTTCTTGCTTTTTGTGATCTTTTTCTCATTTCTTATCAGATTTATATCATCCTCATACAACAATAGTATGACAGGTTCATCATTCATAACCTTAAGTTAAAGGTTAGGATCAACTTTACTCTTTGTAAAGCCCATGCTTGTCAAGAAGCTATCTATTCTTCCATACCAATCTCTAGGAGCTTGCTTTAGTCCATACAGAGTCCTTTTCAACTTACATAAATGAGTCACTATGTTTTCGATTTCAAATTCTTGTGGTTGTTTGATGTAAACCTCTTCCTCAAGCATACCATTAAGGAAGGTCATCTTTACATCTATCTAGTGTATATCCCACTCCATCATGGAAGAAAGTGCCATGATGGTTCTGATGGAAGTATACGTTGCTTCCTACAGAAAGTGTCTATTCATAATCAATTGCCTCTCTCTGAGAAATCCTTTAGCCACAAATCTTGTATTTTACAAGAGTTCCATCAGCAGCAAATACACTTGGAATATACCACACTCTTGCTTTCTAGTTTGGGTACTATATCCCAAACATTGTTCTAGTATTCTTCCAACATTTCTTATACCATGAATTCATTATGTCAAGTCATCGATATATCCCACTCTTATGCATTCAACCTTGAAGGTTGGAACCCACTTTACTCTTGGTAAATACTTGGTCCATTAGGAATATATACATCGTGTCGTATCATGTTGAACTCAGAGATATTCTGTAGTCACTCCCCCTGAAGTAGAGAATCATATTCCCTCTGCATTATGTACTGGAGTGACAGGTAGCATCCTCTGCTACTATGTATCCATCTCAGGTTACTAGATACCAAGATCCCTTTATCTTGAACTTTGTAGAAAAGTTCCTCTTGCACCCATCTATGAGTTTGTTTCCTTCTATAGGTTTCCATATTAAACCTTGTAGCAAAGGTTAATATATTCATCACTCTAGGTGATCTGTCAAGCTCTTGGGTGTGCTTATCTTTGTACAAAGCATATTTTGTATAGGTGGTTCTTTTCTCAATATATACTTTTAATTCACTGTAGAAGTGTGTCTGGTCAATAGAGTATGTCATACGATATTCTATTCTTTCTGAGACAAACCATGAACCTTTATTTGTACACTTGTTCTTTTAGATCCATATGGAAGACACTAGGAAATTCCCTTCAGGACTCAAAATCATATCCTAGACATCATTCCCCGTGATCAATTGTTACTCTTTGATCATGGATTCTTCCATAGCTAGAAGGGTTTGTATCAATGATGTCACCCAACTGTGTCACACAACTAGAGTGTGTTTGAGTCCTCTTAATTTGGTTTAGAAGTCTCGTCATAGTTTTCTTCATCTTGGAATATCTCTTATGACCAATATGGTCTTCATCTCTCGAGGTGGATCTACCGCTCTCTGAATCTCTTTCTTCCGGCATGGTGTCCTTGACCCTGGGATATTAGGTTCATGTTCATTGGAGTGAATATTGCATTTTCATTACCTATTCTTCAAAACAAGTCTCATTCTCTTCTTCTTATAGGCGGTTGTACAGGACCTTTCCTACAAGTCAAATGCACCAGTTACATGGTTATAACCATTTCATAGGACATATGCATAAGGAAAAATTCTTATGCATCATGCAACTATTTTAGCCAATACAACATTCATCCATATATCTTAGAAACTTTATAAATTCCTTCCATATCTACCATGACATCATTGAGATTGTGCACTTAATCGAATATGTCAACAAGGAGGTTTCATTCTAGATAAGTAGCAATGGAGAGTTGTATAGCACCATGGGATACTTACCCATCACATGCATATTAGTAGTATACTGTCATTAATGCAAAAATTCTATCATGCATAATACATAACATATATAGGAAATAAAATTCAAATACTTATCTTTGTTTTGTCTTCATCTCCTTCTGGATCTGTAGCTTCTTCTTTGACCAGTGAGATTGCTTCAATATCATGCTTGCTTGAAAGCTTTTCTGGAATGCTGCTTCTTGTGGACCTAGGGTTTGATAGAGAAACCCTAATTTTTCAATTGAGGTACCTTTCAGATCTGATTGTATAGAAATATGCATCTCCTCAAGGTGAGCTGAGCAGTATACTCATTTTCCCAAAACTGTGATCAGAACTGCAAAATATCTGATGCCCTAGTTTTCTTCAATTTCTTATGTAGAAATTCCTAATATTGTTTCTGCATTATCTCCTAAAGTAATGATCCTATGTGTCTAAAAATTCGTACTTAGGTAGCTTCGTCTTTCCTATTTCCAACACCATAGGTTAGAGCAGAATTTGTTTTACCAATTGAGACTTATGCGAGTTTTCCCAAGGTGACTTACTTAAGGACTATTCAACATAGCGAACTTGTACGGACTGCCATGTGTCACTGTTTCACCTTCTGGGTATGAAACTTTTACCACAAAAATTAAATTCCATTCCCTATCTAGAATATATTGTGAAATTTCATTTGGACCTTCTGTTAGAATAATCAACCCATAGTATTTACCCACTTAGACATTATTTCATTTATTTTGTCTTATTTGCCTAGTCCATGAGTCCCACCATGTGCAAGTTGTCAATTGCCTATCCATAGAGGTCAAACTTGCCATTATTGACTCATGGAGTGCTTTGGAAAGTCCTGGGAATCAAATATGGTTTATTCCTGGCCTCCTAGGTGCCCTTCTGCTTTTTCTGCTTTGTTGACTGCTTTTCCAGTTTTTAAAGCACATAAGGAAAGCTAGACTAGGTGAGGTGAACTTGTTTTATTCCCCTTTCATCCTCCACTCTTTCCTCCATGCAAAAGCATGTATGAGCTTCCATTTTACCAC
>LPNX010792684.1:613095-676695 GCA_001517045.1 Pseudotsuga menziesii | reverse complement strand
TTACAGCTCCATATTCAGTCTCCATTGTTGATAATTTGCATGATCAATTGTTAATTGTTGTGGGTGAAATTAATCTACTGCAGGCCTGAATTTCTACACCTTCATAGTCAGAGATATAATAATTCTCCCTAGGTGTCATGTTTAGGGATGAATCCTAGGAAAGGCTAGAACCCTGACTTGGAGGAATCGTATCTCCTAGAATATAGTGAATCTTAGTCTGAAAATTTTACATAGGGTACATAAGGAATTTATCTTGGTCCTGTGAACGTTTCAAATCCTGAGAATTCTCCAATATCTAGATATAGATAATTTACAAAACTACTATTTTTAGTATTTTAGGGTTTTCAAACATGAAACCCTAATCTTCAATAGCTGTAGTTGTAGAACTGTTTCAGTTGCACAACGACTTCTTTCAGGGTGGATCTGATACCATGTTATGTTTTTAATGGTTATATTAGATCTTATAACATTTATCATCATAACAAATTAACCATAATAAAAAATATCACTGAAAGATAGACAAGCACATCCACACAAAAGAACACAAAGATTTATCTTGGGAAACCCTCATGGGGAAGGAAACCCAGCAAAATTTCCTTTGTATAAGATGTATAAAATACAACCAAAAAATAGTTGTTCTCCTCCTTTTGTTCTCTCTCTCTCTCTCTCTCTCTCTCTCTCTCTCTCTCTCTCTCTCTCTCTCTCTCTCTCTCCTATGCACTACATAAGTGAGTGAGTCTATGTTCAAATAAGAACCACTACTCCTCTATTTATACATATGTGTCAATTGACTTTTGCACTAGACAAGTCGGCCCCAATAAAATGTTTGGGCTGAATTCACTTAGGAATACTCAAAAATAGTATATTATATTATTTATTAGGGTAATAAAGACTCCACACAAGTTGAGGATTTACCTCATGACTCTATGATGACCAAATACAATAGTAACACCCCTTTCGGAGGAATAATAACATCTCCATTGGGTTAGATCAGTAAAATACATTTAGAATATCGTTTGAAGTTACAATATTTCAACACCATACTTGTCATGTTGTACATCAATTCTCTGAATTTTAACTTTATCTTTAACTCGAATAATTTATTATGATCGTGAATACAAAGGGAAAACAAAATCAAGAATTGTTCCACATGAATCCATGCAAATGAGTGTATATATCTATTTTCCATGTTAATGAGTTGTTCAAGTTTTAATTGTTATAAAAACTCTATTGGAAACAATAATTATGAACAACTTTCACAGTTAAACTCTCAAATTGACACTAAACAAGAAACACATAAGCTTCCATTGCAATTGATGGACGAGGGTTTAAAGGAAAACAACGATAGGATGGGGAGAGCAAATCTAAATCGATATAGGATACAAATTCATGTGAGAATTATAAAATTCATTTATCTTTTTGGTCCTATGGGTAAAATGGTTGTGTCCCCACGTTGATGGTACACCTTGTTCTTGTGGGTAAGGGAGGTTGTCTTACCACCTTGTTGTGACCACTTTAGTTGACTTGTGGTCCTTTACCTTCCTATTGGTCCTAGTGTCCTTATTTTGTGTGGTACCTTAACCGCCTTTGCTATGATGACTTAACCTTATTAATTTTATTGTTTTTATTTAGTGTGACCCTATGACCATTAGTGCCATATTCTAAGTAAACATAACTTTATTTTATATTTTTTATGTTAACCTTCCTAAAATCAAGGGTTAGTAAGTGACCCTTCTAGAAGGCTTGTCAAGGTTATAACTTAAGTTCATAACATCATTCTCATGTGCATATTGACATCGGAGAAGTTTAGGTTTGATTCTTGCCTGTTGGCTTAAGCTTGACGCCAAGGGTTACAACTACCTTGAGTGGACATTTTGGGTTCTTTCTTCTTCTATCTTCTTGTGGTAACTATTTTGATGTTCCTTAGGCAAGTTGTGTTTATACTGGGTTGATCTGTAACTGTATGTTGCACTTTTTACTGGGTTGTGAGATGTTTATGACCCATTTGGTTGGTCATGACTATGTTTTCCATATCTGAGTAGGCTGTGACAATTTTTGGAGCCCTCTAGGGCTGGTTGTGATTGTGATTTCCATCTCCTAGCAGACCATGACTATTTTTGGAGACCTATAGGGCTGGTCGTGACCATATTGAATCTCCTATGTCTAGTCGTGACTGTAATAGTTCTCTAGTATCAAGCCATGACTGTGGATAATCCCTCTAGGGATGGGAAGTGCACTGTAGGGGATCTTTCTAGCTAACCCCGAACTATATAATCCCTCTAGGTTTGGGTAGTGACCTTCTCACAACCTTCTAATCCTTTTGATTGTTGGTGACCTATTTTGTTGAGCCGTGGATTGTATCGTCTCTTCTTTAGGCAAGACATGAACTATGGTGTTTTTTCCTAGTTGGGATGTGGACTATGGTGTTTTTTACTAGTTGGGATGTGGAGTGTATAATCTCTCTAGAATTGTTCATGGACTAGTGTGACCCTCCCTTACTAAATAGTGACCTATGTGAGCCCTATCAGGGCTATCCTATGACTACTATAATCTACTTAGGTTGGGATATGACTGTGTATGCCCTTTAGGGATGGTCTGTAACTTTGTTTACTACTATAAATTGGGTTGTGAGTTGTGTGCACCACTAGGGCTTGGTTTGTGACACCATTGGCTTGTTAAGTAGGGTTGTAACCTTCAACAAATTGCTATGGACGAGTCCATGAATCCATACATATGGATGTGTGTATCTATTTTCCATGTCAATGAGCTATTCCAATTTTAATTGTTGGAGAAAACTATGTTGGAAACATCAATTATGAACAACTTGCACAATTAAATTCTAAAATTGAAACTGCACAAGAAACACATTATCTCGTGTTTCAATGGATGGAATAGGTTTTAAAAGAAAATGAATATAGGTTGGGAGGAGAAAATTTAAATCAATATAAGAAACAAATTCATGTGTGAATTCTGAAAGAATCATATTATATAGAGAAACGTCAGTGAAAGTTTAAGGTATATATTAACTTGAGGAGAGACATTTGTATTGAATGTAATTGAATACTAGACAATGTCTCTTAAAGTTGGAAGCCAATATTAAAATCCTTGGAAGTTTCTCTGCATATTAAATTCATTATACACTTACTTCATATTGTTCCATAGTTCCCTATTTGGTGGAAACAAAATGAGATGTCATTGGAGTACAAACGTATGATATTTGCATTGGTTAGGGTCTTAATCAAAGGCATTGAGAGTATGTAAGAGGAATGAACATGGAAGGATAGTAAGAGATATCGAAGGTAAGTAGTGACTGCAAGGCCACTCTTTCTTTTGATATTGACCCCTACATTTACACACCTTCATAAAATTGTTGAATCAATACCCACCTTCAACACTTTTCAATTTCATTTATACATCATTTTAGCTTCCCTTAAATGCTTATTTCTTCTTGGTGTGGGATACCCAGGGTTTGTTATTAGTACCCAATAAAATACCAAGTGATTTCAGTTAATCCATGCATAATATATAATACTTTGTGTGTATGAGAGTTTCTCTTATATTCCCTCCATAAATTGCAGTCATGATTTTATTGATAGCTTAGATTTTCCAGCTTTTATTATACCTTGTTGAGTTTTACCTATATTAGCTATTAAGGGATAGTAAATTATGTCATATCACCACCCATATTTTTCATTTTGTACATCGATTCTCCAAATTCCAACTTTCTCTTTAACTCCAACAATTTGTTACAATCACTGATACCGAGGAAAAATATAAATAGAGAATTATTCCACATGAATCCATGTAGAGGGATGTGTGTATCTGTTTTCCATGTTAATGAGGTTTTCTCATTTTAATTGTTTGATAAAACTCTATTGGAAACAGTAATTATGAACAACTTGCACAATTAAACTCTCGAATTGAAACTAAACAAGAAACACATAATCATGTGTTTCAATCACGAGGTATTCACTTAGTGAAACTATGCCATAGTGCCTTCATTCATGGGATATTAAAGAATACCCATAATTTCACTAGATATTTATAATTACTTACAAAAATACTTTTTTTGAGCCCCCCTCCCAATACATATTTCCAATTTAAAATCCTTATTTTTACAATATATTTCTTATTTTTACTAGAAACCCCTTTTTATACCCCCATACCCTATTCCCCACTCCCCAATACCTACAATATATTGACATTATTTTTCATAATTAAAATATCCCCTTTATGAATGGATGTGATAAGATATTTCTCAACAAGGTGAATCCCCCCTGTGGTTTCAATGGATGCACCAGGGTGTAAAGGAAAATGACCATAGGATTGGGAGAGAAAATCTAAATCGATATAAGCTATGAATTCATGTGACAATTATGAAATTCCTTGGTCTTGTTGGTCCTATGGGTAAAAGGGTTGTTTCCCCACCTTGATGGTACACCATGGTCTTGTGAGTAAGGGAGGTTGTCTTACCACCTTGTGGTGACTACTTTAGTTGCATTATGGCCCTTTACATTTGTATTGGTCCTAGCGCCCTTATTGTGTGTGGTACCTTGACCACCTTTGCTATGATGACTCAACCTTATTATTTTTATTGTTTTTACTTAGTGTGACCCTGTGAATTTTAGTACCATATTCTAAGTCAACATAACTTTATTTTATATTTTGATTGTTAACCTTCCTAAAATCTAGGGTTAGTAAGTGACCCTTTTAGAAAGCTTGTCAATATTATAAATTAAGTTCATAACATCATTCTTATGCACATATTGACATGAGAGAAGTTGAGATATGATTCGTTTCTATTGGTTTAAGCTTGACGCCTAGGATTACTGTTTCCTTTAGTGGATAGTTTGGGTTCTTATTGTTTCTATCTTCATGTGGTAATTTTTTTGATGTTCCTTAGGAAATCCATATTTGTACTGGGCTCATGTGTGACTATATGTTGCACTTTTAACTGAGCTGTGAGTTGTATATGATCTGTTTGGATGGTCATGACTTTGATTTCCATCACCTAGCATACCGCGACTATTTTTGGAGCCCTTCAGGGATGGTCGTGAGTGTGATTTCCATCTCCCAACAAATCGTGACTATTTTTGGATCCCTCCATG
The DNA here is from genome assembly GCA_001517045.1 of Pseudotsuga menziesii. NCBI lineage: Eukaryota > Viridiplantae > Streptophyta > Pinopsida > Pinales > Pinaceae > Pseudotsuga > Pseudotsuga menziesii. The sequence goes on along the minus strand of LPNX010792684.1, from coordinate 671,587 downwards.
GATTTCTGTGACTATATTGAAGCTCTTGTGGATAGATGTGACAGTAATAGTGTGTAAATTGAACCCAACAGATAGAACAATTACACTCACAAAATTTCTAATCAAACATGCAAAATTAACATCAAAGGAGACTGAAATTGGAGCATAACACTAATATGTATTGAAGAAGTGTACAATAGCCAACCTTGTGCAGTAATAGGCTGCTGAAATATATAATTACATGATAGNGTCAAAAAGTAGGCTTACTAAATCTAGTCAAATCCCCCATAGGTGCATAAAGCAGTTTCCAAATCCACTAAGATGCTCACGAATTGGCAAAGTCAAGTAGGCAAGTTAATAAGGGATGGAAAGACAACTCATACATGCTTTTATTAGGAGAAAAGGATGGAGGATGATGTGGGAAAAAAAAAGTCAACTAAACCTAGTCTAGCTTTTCCTTTTGCCTTAATTCTCAATAAAATAGGCGGCTTTACAGAAAAATAAAATATGCACTTTGGAGGATCTAGAATAAAGTAGACATGCTAAATATGGTTTCCAAGAGGTTTTCCAAGTGCTCCATGACTTAGTTTTAGCAAGTGTTGACTTCTATGACATGTAGAAGGAAACTAGCATAGAGTGTAATCTAGGAGACTAGGTAATAAGACAAAAATGATTTAATTATTGTCTAAGGTAGGTAACTATGGGTTGATTATTCTAACAAATAGTTCTCTACTAGAATGCCATGACTATGGATAATCCCTCCAGGGATCGAAAATGGAACATAGGGGATCCTTCTAGCTGATTTTGGACTATATAATCCCTCTAGGGTTGGACCATGACCTTCTACCATCCTTCTAAGCCCAATTTGTGATTGGTGTTGAACTCTTTTGTTGATTCGTTGACTATAGTGTATCTTCTTTGGGAATACCATGGATTCTGGTTTTCTTTCCCATATGGGTTGTGGATTATGGTGGTTTTTTATAGCTAGGCCATGGACTGTATAAGCTCTCTAGAGCTGGTCGTGGACTAGTGTGGCCCTCCCTTACTAAACCCTAACCTGTGCGAGCCCTCAAAGGGTTATCCTCTTACTACTGTAATCTATCTAGGATGGGTTATGACTGTATATTCCATCTAGGGATGGAATGCCACTTTGTTTACTACTGTAAACTAGGTTGTAAGTTGTGTATGCCATCAGGGATTGGTTTGTGACACCCTTAAGTTGTTAAGTGAGGTTGTAGCATTCACAATACTGCTATGGATGAATCCATGAATCCATGCAGATGGATACATGCATTTATTTTCCATGATAATGAGTTGTTCCAATTTTCATTGTTGGAGAAAAATCTGTTGGCAACATCAATTATGAACAACTTGCATAGTTAAACTCTCAAATTGAAACTGCAAAAGAAAAAAATTATCTTGCATTTCAATGGATGGAGTAGGTTTTAAAGTAAAACAACTACAGGATGGGGAGAGAAAATATAAATCGATATAAGCTACAAATTCATGTTAGAATTGTGAAAGACTCCTATTATATAGAGAAACACTGGTGAGAGTTTGAGGTATATATTAACTCTGGGAGAGACATTTTTATTGAATTTCATTGAATGTTGTACAACATATCTTGAATATGGAAGCCAATATTGAAATACTTAGAAGTTTCTCTATGTATGAAATTGCTTATACACTTACTTCATAATTTTCTAAAGCTCCCAAGTGGTGGAACTAAAATGAGAAGTCGTTGGAGTACAAACTTATAGTATTTTCATTAGTTATTGGACATGGTAGGATTGCAAGAGATATGGTAGCTAACTAGTGACTATGAACCCCCTCTTTCTTTTACTACTGGACCCTACATTTACATACCTTCATAAAGGTGCTAAATTAGTATCCACCTTCAACACTTTTAAATTTCATTTATACATGATTTAAGCTTCCCTAAATGCTTATCTCTTGTTTGTGTGGGATACCCAAGGTTTGTTATCAGTTCCCAATAAATTACCAACTGCTTTCAGTTAATCCATGCATAACATATAATGCTTTGTGTATATGAGAGTTGCTCTTATCTGCCTTCCGTAAATTGTAGTCAATATTTTATTGATAGCTCATCTTTTCCCACTTTTATTACACCTTGTCATGTTTTACCTATATTATCTATTAAGAGATAGTAATTTATGCTATGTTTCGTGGGAACCATTCCCAGGATTCAGGGAACTCGTTCTAGAAGTCCCACTGTTCTAGGAAGCTTAGAAACCGGTATGAAACGTTCCAAAATCAATAGAAATGGTTTCAGTAGCTGTAAAACTCTCACTAAATGTCGATCTTCGAAAATCAGGTGCTCGAGAACCTGAATTTTATAGTTCCACCTTTTGGGAGCTGAAAAATGCTCCTTATTTTCCTAGGAATTCCCACACACTGTTCATCAAGTGGGAATGACCAGCCTTTCCAAATCACCACGGCTCTCTCAAAATTTTGGCACCAAATTACTAATCCTCATAGAGCCCCACTATGACTTGGTTTGTGACACCCTTACCTTGTGCACCACTAGGGCTTGGTTTGTGACACCCTTAGCTTGTTAAGTGAGGTTGTACCCTTCACCAAACTACTATGGGTGAGTCCATGAATCCATGCAAATGGATGTGTGTATCTATTTTCCATGTTAATGGGCTATTCTAGTTTTAATTGTTGGAGAAAACTCTGTTGGAAACAATAATTATAAACAACTTGCAAAATTAAATTATCAAGATGAAACTACACAAGAAACACATTATATCATGTTTCAATGGATGGACTATGGTTTAAAGGAAAATGACTACAGGCTAGGTAAAACAAATCTAAATATATATAAGCTACAAATTCATGTGAGAGTTGGGACAGACTCATATTATATAGAGAAACATCAGTGGAACTTTGAGATATATATTAACTCTAGGAGAGACATTTGTATTGAATGTCATTAAATATTGGACAATGTATCTTAAAGCTAGAATCCAGTATTAAAATCCTTGGAAGTTTCTTTGCGTATTAAATTCCTTATACACTTCATATTGTTCCTTAGCTCCCAAGTGGTGGAAACAAAATGAGAAGTCATTGGAGTACAAAAGTACGATATTTGCATTGGTTAGGGTCTTAATTAAAAGCATTGAGAGTATGTAAGAGGAATGGACATGGTTGGATCATAAGATATATTGAAGGTAACTAGTGATTATAAGGACACTTTTTCTTTTAATACTGGCCCCTACATTTACACACCTTCATAAAGTTGTTGAATCAATACCCACCTTCAACACTTTTCAATTTCATTTTTACATCATTTAAGCTACCCTTAAATGCCCATTTCGTTTTGGTGTGTGCTACCCAAAGTTTGTTATCTGTACCCAATAAACTGCCAACTTCTTTAAGTTAATCCATGCGTAGTATATAATGCTTTGTGTGTATGAGATTTTCTCTTGTATTCCCTCCATAAACTATAGCCATGATTTTATTGATATCTTGGCTTTGCCAGCTTTTATTATACCTTGTTGAGTTTTACCTATATTATCTATTAAGGCATAGTAAATTATGTCATATCACCACCCGTACCTGTCATGTTGTATATCAATTCTTCAAATTCCAACTTTCTCTTTAACTCCAACAATTTATTACGATTGTTGATATAGAGGAAAAACAAAAATTGAGAATTGTTCTAAATGAATCCATGTAAAGAGATATGTTTATCTATTTGCCATGTTCATGAGTTATTCTAGTTTTAATTGTTGGAGAAAACTCTATTGGAAACAAAATTATGAACAACCTGCACAATTAAACTCTTGAAATGAAACTAAACAAGAAACAAATATTCGTGTGTTTCAATCACGAGGTCTTCACTTAGTGAAACTATGTCATAGTGCCTTCGTTCATGGGATATTAATGAATACCCCTAATTTCACTAGATATTGATAATTACTTACAAAATACTTTTGTTAAGCCCCCCTCCCAATAAATATTTCCAATTTAAAAGCCTTATTTTTACAATATATTTCTTTTTTTACTAAAAACCCATTTTTATACCCCCCTAATACCTATAAACTTCCCATACCCTATTCCCCTCCCTCTAACACCTATAATATATCGACCTTATTTTTCACAATTAAAATACCCCCTTTATGAATGGACGTGATAAGATATTTCTCAACAAGGTGAATCCCCCATGGTTTCAATGGATGCACTAGGGTTTAAAGGAAAATAGCCACAAGCTCGGGAGATCAAATCTAAATCGATTTAAGATACAAATTCATGTGAGAATTCTGAAATTCCTTGGTCTTGTTGGTCATATGGGTAAAAGGGTTGTTTCCCCACCTTGATGGTACACCACAGTCTTGTGAGTAAGGGAGGTTGTATTACCACCTTGTGGTGATCGCTTTAGTTGCATTATGGTCCTTTACCTTCCTATTGGTCCTAGCACCCTTATTGTGTGTGGTACCTTGACCACCTTTTCTATGATGAATTAACCTTATTATTTTTATCTTTTTATTCAGTGTGACCCTATGACCATTACTACCCTATTCTAAGTCGACATAACTTTATTCTATATTTTTATTGTTAACCTTCCTAAAATCTAGGGTAATAAGTGACCCTTTTAGAACTCTTGTCAAGATTATAAATTTATTTCATAACGTCATTTGTATGTGCATATTGACATGAGATAAGTTGAGATTTGATTCTTTTCTGCTAGTTTAAGCTTGACGACTAGGGTTACTAATGCCTTGAGTGGATAGTTTGGGTTCTTGTTGCTTCTATATTCTTGTGGTAATTTTTTTATGTTCCCTAGGTAAGCCATATTTGTATTGGGCTCATATGTGACTCTATGTTGCAGTTTTTACTTGTTAGCTTTTCAACATTAAGCTAGCATTAAGTTAGGATCTTTACTGAGAGAATAACAAGTACAACAATCAAACACAAGAGACAATGAACACAGTGTTTTTGATTGGGGAAACCATAAATGGAGAAAACCCCACAACTTCCTCAGAGATAGAATCAGCATAAGATGTAAAACCCCAAAACAGTAAGATGCACTCCCGACAGCAGTAATCTTCTTCTTGTCTAGCCCCAGTGTCTTCTCCTTCCTCAACTATGCGCTACACTTGAGTGTGTGAGTGATGTGTGCTAAATAGAGACCCCAGCTCTCTATTTATACTAATCTTGACATGACTAAAACCTACTAGGGCCGACCTCTACTTGGAGAGTCTAATAACCCTAGTGCCCCAGAATTGCGGGGACTTTAACCCTTACACAATCAGAGGGTTACCCACTATGACTTGACATGACTTGTTTACATTATTGATTCTCCTGATCAAAACATTAGGGCATGAAAACATGACTCAATTACATAACAGATACATCTCGGAATAAACATCAGGTTACAATACATAGATGAATACATTCCAAAGTTACAAATACATCAACACTCCCTCCTAACTAGGAAGGTATTCTTTCGACACAATTTTCAGCATTGGTCTTCTTCTATGTATCAACTAGATCATCTCATAATCTACATCTCAAGTCTTCTGAGTCTTCAAGTCATCTTCATTCTTCGAATCTGGATCATCTCTAGATCTGGATCATCATGGGACATCATCACTGTATCTGGATCATCTCTCGATCTGGATCAACATCACTGGATCTATATCATCACTCGATCTGGATCATCATCACTGGATCTGGATCATCACTCAATCTAGATCATCATCACTAGACTGGATCTGGATCATCACTTGATCTGGATCTTGATCTGGATCATCTCTCGATCTGGATCATCATTGTTGGATCTGGATCATCACTCTATTTGGATCTCTCAGAGTCATCATAACTGGATTTGGATCATAGCTCGATATGGATCTCATTTGGTCATCATCATGTGTGTAATATCTCGTCATAGGAAGTTCTACAAAGCCAGCCTTATTTCATGCTGGTTGTAGGCCTAGTCATTAGGTAGGTCTTTTCCCAGCACTTACATCTGACATACTCGTCAGAAAATCATGCCCAGCACTTACATCTTACCTACTCGTCAGAAAGGCATGCCCAGCACTCACATCTGATCACGTAGAAAACTACAATCACATCAGAAAGGCCCTGCACTCACATCTGTCATGGAAGCATGGAAGGAACTAAATCCTCTCACCATGATAGAATGGCCTGCCCTTACATCTGACATGGAAGGAAATGAATCCTCTCACCATGAAAGAATGGCCCGCACTTATATCGACCATGGAAGGAACTTAATCCTCTCACCATGACGGTATGGCCCTCACTTACATCGGCCGTGGAAGGAACTTAATTCTCTCACCATGATGGAATGGCCTGCACTTACATCGTCCATGGAAGAAACTTAATCCTCTCACCATGATGGAATGGCATGCACTCACATCTAACCTGGAAGGAACCAAATCCTCCACCCTTGTTAGAAAGGCCCCCAGTACCAGATTGAGCTACCTAGTAATTGACCTGGTGCCTCCACTCTCCCAGAGAGTGGCAGTTGCCCTTACATATGTCCTACTAGATAGAATGGACAACACTCATATCTGACATGGAAGGAACTGAATCCTCTCACCATGACAGAATGGCTTAGCCCTTACATCTGACCTACTTGTCAGAATGGCTTTGGATATTTAGCACTCATATCTGACATGGAAGGAACTGAATCCTCTCACCATGACAGAATGGATCAACCCTTACATCTGACCTGATTGTCAGAATGGATTTGGATATTTAGCACTCATATTTGACATGGAAGAAACTGAATCCTCTCACCATGACAGAATGGCTCAGCCATTACATATGACTTGCTCATCAGAATGACTTTGGGACTCATCACTTTCCCTTGGAGGAAACCTCAATTTTACTAACACCAAGCTTCTCCCTAAAGTACTTGAACTTCAGTCTGGATAATGGCTTCGTTAACACATCAGCTATCTGTTCCTCCATCGCAACATACTGGAGCTTCACAGCTCCTCTCTGCACCATATTCCTGATATAGTAATACTTGATCTTGATGTGCTTCGACTTGTCATGGAACACTGGATTCTCTGACAACTTCACGCAAATCTGGTTGCCACAATGTATACAAGTAGCATCCATCTGGAGATCAAATAAATCAGACAGTAGCTTCCTCGGCCATACTACCTCACAACTAGTTGAACAAGTTGCGACATACTCTGCTTCAGCTGTACTCAGTGCCACACAGGATTGCTTCCTGCTAAACCAAGAGATCACACCTGGTCCCATACTAAAGCAACACCCTGAAGTGATCTTCTTATCGGTGGCACTGCCTACCCAATCTGAATCAACATAACCCTCCAGGTTGATATTTTGATTTGCATCGTACTTGAGCCCAAAATCAATTTTACCCCTCAAGTACCTTAAAATATGCTTTTTAGCAATCAAGTAAACATTTCTCGGATCTGTCAAGAACTAGCTGAAGGTGTTCACAACAAATAAAATGCCTGGTCTCATGTTCGTCAAGTACATCAATGACCCAATCATCTGACGATACATCATAGCATCAACTGACTCTGAAGAAGCATCATTCAATAGCTTCAAGTTTGATGCCATAGGTGTGGCCATAGTATTGCAGTCCATCATCTCAAACCTCTTCAGGATCTCTACTGCATACTTCCCTTGTCCAAGGAAGATTCCATCCATACTCTTCCACACCTCCATACCTAGAAAGTAATGCATCATACCCAAGTCCTTCATCTCATACTCGGCAGCAAGCTTTCTCTTTGTATCAGTAATCAACCCATCCATACCTGTCATGAACAGATCATCTACATATAGTAGAAGCATCACTGGGTTGCCATCTTCAACCTTGTAGTAAAGGTTGGAATCTGCTTTACTCTTGGTAAAGCCCAAACTGGATAGAAAGCTATCGATTCTGCCGTACCATGTCCTGGGTGCCTGTTTCAAACCGTACAATACTTTCTTCAATCTTCATACATGAGACTCCCTGTCATGTGTCTCAAAACCAAGTGGATGTTCTACATACACTTCCTCTTCCACTACACCATTCAAGAAAGTAGTCTTAACATCCATTTGGTGTATCTTCCATTTCATCACTACAGCCAGAGAAAGTACTGATCTAATGGAAGTGTATCTTGATACAGGTACAAAGGTCTCCTCATAGTCTATTCCCTCTTTCTGAGAGAAACCTCGAGCTACAAATCTTGCCTTATACTTTTCAATGCTACCATCTGCAGCATGTTTGATCTTGTAGATCCATTTGGAAGTTACAACTGACTTCCCGTCTAGTCTTGGGACAACATCCCAAACATCATTCTTCATGATCGATTGGTACTCTTCGATCATAGCATCCTTCCATTGTTTCTATTCTACCACTTCTTCATAACTAGAAGGTTCTTTATCAATGAAATAACATAGTAAAGCTACATACCTAGAACAGGATATGGTCCTCTTTCTTTCTCTGTGATTCTCTTCTGGAGCCCCATATCTTTCCGCACCTTGGATAAGTTCTCGTACCCAAGTAGTTTTCCTCTTATGAGGATTCTTCTCCAGAGATGGATCTACAGGTCTTTGTGGTTCTTCAAATTCTCGATCTTCTTCTTGAGTTTCTTCATTCATGGTTGTATCATGAATTCTGGGTGCTTCTGCTTCTTCTAGTTCTTCAGCAGGTCTCTTTCTGGATTTGTTGTAAGCTGTGTCTTCATCAAATGTCACATCCCTGCTGATGTCAATCTTCTTATATCTTGGGAAATATATTCTGTAAGCCTTCGAGCTTTCAGAGTATCCCATAGATATACCCTTCTTTTCTGAAGGATCTAATTTAGTCCTCTTCTCTTTTGGAATGTGGATGTACACAGGACAGCTGAATATTCTAAGATGGCTGACTTCTTGTTTCTTGCCGAAGAATACTTCTTCAAGAGTCTTGTTCTCGAGTACTCTATGTGGAGTACGGTTATATACATACACCATTGTTCTAGCAGCTTCCGCCCAAAGATGCATAGGAAGGTCTTGATCATGAAGCATGGCTTTTGTATCTTCCATGATGGTTCTATTCTTCCATTTCGCAACCCCATTCTGTTGTGGATTATAAGGAGTGGACAACTCCCTCTTAATCCCTGATTCTTTGCATAGATCTTTAAATTCACTTGAAGTGAATTCTCTACCATTATCTGATCGAATGGTCTTGATCTTCTTTTTAGTATGGTTTTTGATCGAGGCTTTGAATTATTTACACTTGTTGAATACTTTGTCTATGTTATTCAGGAAGTAAACCCATGTCTTCCTAGAAAATTCATCAATAAAAGAAACATAATATGCATACCCACTTAGAGATTTTGATGACATAGGATGGCATACATCGGAGTGGATGATTTCCAAGATTCCTTTTGCTTTGCTTTCATTGCTTGGAAATGTCTTCTTTGTATTCTTTCCTCTTGCACATCCTTTGTAGACCCCATCATGTTTTGCTTGAATTTCTAGAAGACCTTCGAAAACTTTGCTTGCAATAGGTAGTGCTCTGTAATGCAAGCCTTCTATGCCAAATTTTACTTGGCTCTACTGTGTCATGGACCAAGGCTTGTTCTGGATGGCCCTTCAATTTGTATAATCCTCCTTCTTGTTCTCCAATTACTATCGTATCATCGATAGTCTTTCCTTTTGGCCACATGATGACTTGACCATCTATGAATGCAACCCGCATTCCTTTTGCATCTAATGCTGATATGGAGAGAAGGTTCTTCTTGAGTCCTTGTGAGGTGATTCATGTTTTGACAGTCTTACAAAGGATTCCTTGAATCCAGTCATATGTTTGGAAGCCCCACTGTCTATAATCCAATCATCACTACCATGAGTAATGTTACCTATGAGAGATGATATTAGAACATATTCATCCTCACTTGAAGAATCTTCACTTTCATATCTGTATCTCTTTCTAGACGGTTCATCATCCTCTGCAGCATGAGCATGATGTCTTCTTTTGTTGCTCTTCTTTACTATCTTTTGTTTGTTAGAAAAATTCCTTGCATAGTGTCCTGCTTCATCACAAGTATAGAATATGATCCTAGATACATCTCTTCTAGTATTATCTCTGTGGGAGTGCTTACCTCTGGAACCATGAGGTCTTGTTTTGCTTGACTTGGAGTGAGACTTGGAGTGTACTGTAAGAGCTTGGTCTTCACTTACCATCTTCTCTTCTTGAGTTTCTATCCGAGCTTCTTCTTGAGAGCACTCTTCCCATAGTTTTCCAAACTTGACTAACTTCTTCCTAGCACAGATTCCTTGTATGAAAGAATTCCATGACCTAGGAAGGCCATTCAATGTAGTCATTACAATATCTGTATTTTCCACTTCTTCATCAATTGCTTCTAGTTGCTCTTTGATTTGTGTTGATTGCATGGGCAGACCCGGGTTTACTATAATTAATCAACAACACCCCAAACTCACTGGCCCTTTCGGCAACAGACCGCGAAGCGATCTGAAGTCTCACCCGAAGTGAATCTAATGGGTTGGCCAAGACTCAAGTGTCTTGGACCAGGTTCTGTGCATCCTACTTTTCTTCTCTTACTCTTGTGAATCTCAAGGTCAGCTATATTTGCGCGTCGCACGTCCTCGCCTACTCGCAGCACCCTTAACCGCGTGATCCTTGTCCATGCGCAAGTCGCACGGTTTCTTCCCACGTCGCACAAATTCCACTTACTCACAATATCTCCAACCGTATCGCTTCTCTGCGCACCGCGAGACACCCAACCTCTCCTCAACGTTAAGCCCTCAGCTCGCAGTCTCGCGCACCGCAGATCCTCTACCGGTGCGATATCGCCTCTCTACGATATCCTACCACTATGACTTTGCGCTCTTAGCATTGACTGTGTCACTGTGCGTAACTCTACTTTCCAGAAGTTATATTGTGATTAAATGGTCGTTAGAAACAGACGTAAAGGAGTCTTTAACAGCTTACTAAAATACTTCAACTTATCTCTATCTTCTTGCATTATCATGAGCTAAACAATACATACATTCACTTACTGCAACTAAGGTCATATGCATAGCAACCAGTAACAATAAGCAAGTACAATCACATTCATGCAACACATAACACGCAGATTTAACGTGGTTCACCCCCAGGATGGGAGTTACGTCCACCAAACTGTGCTTCTATTATATATCTTGAGGGAAGTTAGCACAGTCTGTTGCACTGCATATGCAGCACGAGATCTCTCCTAGAACTATGGTCTATCTCTATCTCTATATTGCCTTTCTTTCAATAGATTCTTCCCTCTCTTTCCTCTCTGTGGATGGTTACATACAGACTCAAATGACTCACAGACAAGCTAGGTGTCTAGATCGTTACAATACAGTCTGTCTGACTGACTCCTGAGTCTACTCAAAAAGACTCTACTGACCAACTAACGACTCATCCTACGAGCCAACCAACTAGCTAACTGACTAATTAGCTAACCCTTTACAATACAAAATGAAAGCTTTTATAGGCGGCCCAAAGGTCTTGCCATTACAACACTGTGGGCCTGTCCCAACAGTAAACCCATACCCTAATTAGTGACAGTCGGTCCTCTCTGTCCTTGAGGTAGCCGCTTCCCGTCACACCACAGCTCTCTGCAGTCTTCCATGCTTCCTAGCACTGATCATGGGTACTATGCACCACTTCTCTACTTTCTATCCTTCGCCTTCAATGCTTGAGCCTCGTTGCTCCTTCTTCTTTATGAGGGTCGCTGAGCCCTCCTGTCTTCCGCTGCTGCCTTCAATGTAGTGGTTGAGCTTTCTTCTCTCGGCCACTCGGGTACCGTTTCCTTCTTGACTTTTCTATCCCAAAATTCATGGTTTCCAGCTCTGCTCTCCAGCTGGAAACGTGCTACGGCGTCGTAGCTCTGTCTTGTCTTCTTTCCGCCAAAACTAGCAGCTTCTTCTGTAGCTGCGGGGCCCTGCTCCAACAGTCCCCTAACACTTACTTATGGCTCGTCCTCGAGCCACCTGGAATAGGCTTCTCCTGCTGCAACTTGTCCTTCGCCTCCTGCGAAGTGCACTGTAACCTGCCTTGAAATCCTGCGACTTCATTCTTCATCTCCTCAGCACACTGCTTCACTGAATCAAGCAATGCTTGATCAATCTTGGAGTCCTCTGTTCCTTCAATTTTCTCACTGGTCGTCGTGAATTCCTTCAGCTTCTGCTCAACCATGTCTACTAATTTTGTGATTTGCTCCTGAAAAGGTTGAAGCAGGTCAGTAATGTGCAGCTCCTTTGTTCTTAACTGCTGCACCTCTTGCTGCAATTGGTTCATCTCCTTCATCTTTCTCATCTTCTGAAGAGCTGCTAGGCTCTTGATTTCTTCTTTCATGGCCGCTGCAGTGCTCTCTACTTGCTATATACTCTGCTGGATCTCGACCTTCTGTGGTGGCTCGTCTAACTCGGCCCATGTGTTCATCGCATTTGTTAGCAATACTCGGGCTTCGTCAATGCATGATTGTAACTGCGCAGAGGTGAGTCGAAAAGCTTCCACTCACGCTTTTTGGTCTGCTAGGGAGGTCTCTTGTAGGTGTGCCTCAAGCTCTGCGATCTGCATTTCATGGTATGCCTTTATCCTGGCTACTTTCTCATCCATCTTAGCTACAGTTTGCTCGAGAACCTTTGCTCTTGCTGCGACTCTTTGTAGCTTCTCCGGGGTAGGCAGTGTGAACTCGATGTTGCAGTTAGGGAGTTCTATTGAAATATTCTGTAGTACCTGGGAGAGTTCCTGATCCTTATTCTGATATGTTTTCAACTTTTCTACCTTCTTCTGATAGTTGGTGGCGAGTGTTGCGCATTCTGCTAGTAAGTCGCAAGCTCTCTACTCCTGAGCTCTGCGCTTAGCTGCTGTTGGATTCTGTGCAACTGATCAATGTGAACCTCTGCGAGGTTAACCTCAAGGGGTTGCTTAAACTAGACTGGTGGGTTTGTCGTTGTTGCTGAGAGTCTGATACTGCCTGGTGGGATCAACACAATGTTGAGGCGATCTTTTGCTAAGCTTCCCTCGCGGGGTAGCGAAGGCGCGGAAGTTTCTCCAGTGGGCACCTTTGCTGGTGTAGTACGTATTGTGGCAGCCTTCTCTGTAATTGTTCGTATGTCTATGAGCTGCTTTTCTACGACACTCTGGATCTTTTCCTGTGATTGATTCACCTCTGCAAATGAATTTTTGAGTGTATCACATGTCCTTATTGCGATGAGTTCGTAATCATCGTCTGTTAGTGTTGTCTTCAGAGTTGGTTTTGAAGTTTTCTGTTTCTTCCTCCCCTGTGTCCTTGTGGTCTCCTAGCTTCCATCCTTTGTAGAGGGCGTTGTTGCTGATTCTTCTGGTACATCTCTTTTCTTCTAGCCGTGTAGCGGTACTTCTGTTGTTTGATGTGCCTCGGTGTCTAGTGGGTCTTTGCCTTTTTCTGGTGGGCCTGTCTGGTCAGTCTCCATTGGTAGTGGCGTGGTATCTTCGTATTCATTCTGCCATTGGTCATCAAAACCCTTGATGAAATTCTCAAAATCCTGCATTGTCATTCTGAACCAGTCGGGAGCCCAGTTGTCCCTTTTAGTCCTTTTAGGCCTTAGGTATATTCGATGGCTGTCCGCCATAAAATTAAGCCGGTTATCATATGCGTCCATAGTCTCCGTGCTAATCCTTGGTGATTGCTGGATAAGGTTCTGCAACATTAAATAATATTCATAAAATACTATTGCGTTAACCTGCTTCCGTGCTGGACTGCTGGTGTCCCATAAACTGGCATATCGCACACCCCTGGGTGTTCCTCCTAGGATTTGCGGAAACTGGCTGTTGGGCGATTCCTTCCATGCAACGAATGCACACAGTATGAGCAGCCACGAGAAGTGGAAAGGGTGGCTAGCTTGATCTTGGGCTACCAAACAATCTTCCTGAAACATGTTTAATAAAAATAACGACCAATTGAACTGCTCTCCTTCGGTAACTTGTATGGCCAGATTGATCACCGATCCTGTAACTTCCTTTGGTCGGACCTTGGTAAGCAGTCTGCCTGCAAGCAGACTGGCTGTAAATCTGAGTGTCTCATTTTGTAAACTCATGACATCATAGGCCCTGCCTCCTCGCTGTAACTGATACTTTTTAACGAGCGCTGTTGGCATCTTGGGATCCTTGGTCTTTCCTGATACCTGTATGTCGTGGTATTTACTAGTTTTAGACAGGCCAGTAACACGGTGTATCAAGTCGACATTGAGGTCGATTTTGTGACCGAGCCAGAGATAGCCTCCATGTACACACGAGAGGAGGACACGCACCACAGCATTAACCTCTGCGCTACGCCCAAAATGGGGTAGTCTCAACATGTTGAGCAGACCTGACCGCTCAAGAATCTGGACATGCGGCTGGGGGACGAATTCGTCTCTACCTGTCCATGGGTTCTTCTCGAGCAGAAGATAAGAAGATGGCTTGAAGTGAGGGTATGTCTTACCATCCGCCAGGTTGTAATCAATAAATTTGACAACAGCAGCATATCCCACTAAATCACCATTTTCCTTTACTCGAGAATCTATTGGCGGTATGGGCATAGGAAGCTTACCGCTCTTGGAAAGTTTGATGTCTGGAGCACCTTCAACTCGTGGGATGAGGTAGTCCATTGAACTACAGACTTCATCTTCCCTCTCGGAACCGGATTCCTCCATGAGCTGGGAATGGCTTCTCGTCTTCGACTGTTCTCTAGTTTGGGACGAGCTCGGCGGGTTAGCTGTAGATGGCGACGCCATAGCTCCTGCAAGGCTGTGACACTGAAATCTCCTCAAAATTTTTTCCAGCGGCTCGTCCTCCAATAGGACCCACTTAGCATAAAATGGTGGACGTGCAATGGTTGCAACTTCTGAGAACCACAGCACTCTGTAACAACTTAGCTCGTCACAGGGAATGCTTAACACTTACTCTCCAACTCTCGGTTTTTTTCTGCAGGCGTAACTGTCCCAATTGAATACTTTCTACTTTTGTGCCAAATACGGCAATCCTGGTCATAACGGTCATCTAGATTGGGTGCGCCGGTCATATTAATTGCATGGATAAGACCACACCCATCCTTCAATCCTCAATAAATGCTAAAATCTGATCGAATTTTCCTCCAAGCGTGTGTACGGGTGCCGGTCTCGTCAGAGATTTAGCAAGTCTGGAAAAATTTAATATACTGCTGCCAAATCTACAGTAGGGGATACCGGTCAGTTCTTCATTAACTACCTGTCAGATAGTGACTTGGCTAGCCCACTGTTGGTTGCAAACTGAATACATGGCAGGGGGAAACAACTTACTGCTGCGATGCAACTTCGCATCACCTGCGCAAACAAACAGTGTCAAATTTTTTTTTTTTTTTTTTTTAGGGTGTAGACTCATTCCCGGCGCGATGCCTCCTTTCAACTACACTGGACATCTGCGCCATCCTAAACTGTTCATGCTAGGTCTGAGGGTTGGGGAGGCTGTCACTATAGAGCTTAAGCCTACTGCCATTAATCCATGTGGGCAAGAGCTCCCTATTCAGCTGGCTGAGCTGAACGGCACCTCCTTCTGTGACTCGTTGGATCTGGTATGGCCCCAGCCAATGCATCTCAAACTTCCCTGGGAACTTGATGAATTTGCTGTCATAGAGGAGCACCAGGTCTCCAGTCTAGAAAGTCTTATTCTTAATGTGTCTGTCATGCCAAGCTTTTTCTCGGGCCTTCTGCACTTTCTGATGGAATCCAGCGACGAACCTGTCTTCTTCTAAGGCAAGCAGCTGTGCTAGCCTTGCTTCAAATGTGTCTGTATCAGTCATCCCGGTAATCTGAGCGATTCTTAAACTGGGAAGAATATACTCCATAGGCATAACAGCCTCTTGTCCATATACCAAGCTGAAAGGTGTGTGTCCCGTAAGTTTCTTGCACGTGGTTCTGTATGCCCATAAGACAGAGTTAACTCGGAGGTCCCAATCATTCCTCTGGCTGTTACAGATCTTGGTAAGAGCATTTTCTAAAATCTTATTAAAGGCCTCTACTGTACCATTAGCCTGTGGGTGGTAGGGAGTGCTCTTATGGTGCTGGATCTGGAATTCTTCTGTTAATGCCTCAATAGTACTGTTCAAGAAATGTGTACCTTGGTCACTCATCAAAATTACCGGGCATCCAAACCTGCTGATGATGTTCTCAAAAAGGAACTGTGCAGCTGTAGCAGCATCACAATTTCTTACTGCTTTGGCCTCCACCCATCTGGTGAGGTACTCTGTCCCAGTGATAATATATCTCGCACCAGTGCGCTTCCTTGGTGGGTTTATAGGACCCACAAAATCTATAGCCCATTTGTCGAATGCGCGCAGCGTGACCTGCGGTTGCAGTGGCATTTCATCGCGTCGCGAGGGTTTTCCTACCCTTTGGAAGATATCACAGCATCTGCAAAAGTCCTTAGTGTCTTTATGCAATGTGGGCCACCACAATCCTGCTTCTAAGATTTTCTGCGTAGTCGGTTTTCCAGCGAAGTGACCTCCTGCGGTTCCTGAATGAGCCTCTTTGATAATAGCATCTTTTTCATGCGGCATTACACATCTGCGTAGGAATTCATCTGGACCTAACTTGTATAGGAATCCTGCAATGAGGGTGAAGTCTGCTGCTTTAACAACCAACTGTTTCTTTTGCTGCTTAGTAAACTCATCAGGTGCTACTCCTGTGGTGAGGAATTGAATAATGTCGGCATAGTACTCATCTGCAATCTGTATGGAAAACAACGGCGCATCTGGCAGATTTCCTTCTAGGTTACTGGGCTCTTCTCCTAAGTCTAACCGCGACAGATGATCTGGTCCTGCATTCAGTCTCCCTGGTTTCACAATGATTTCAAAATCATACTCCTGGAAGAGGAGTAACCATCTGCAGATTCTCCCCCCTAACACTGGTTTATTGACTAGGTACTTCAATGCGGAATGATCAGTAAACATTTTAAACGAGGCACCCAATAGATAGTTCCTGAACTTTTGCAACGCATATACCATAGCTAAGCCCTCCCTTTATGTTGTGGTGTAGTTCTTTTCCGCTGTGGATAGCTTTCTGCTGGAGTAAGCGATAGGATGGTCAAGATCTCCTTCTCCTGGCTGGGTCAAGACGACTCCTAATGCGATGCCGGATGCATCCACATGTACATGGAAAGGCTTAGTCCAGTCTGGGAATACTAGGATGGGTACTGTAACCATCTTCTCCTTAAGTATGTCTAGACTCTGCTGGCATTCCTCGTTCCATAGGAATTTGACATCCTTCTTGAGCAATTTCTCCATCGGCGCTGTAATCTTTGCATAGCCCTTGATGAACTTTCTGTAGTACCCGGTATGACCAAGTACTGTCCTCAGTTGCTTGACTGAGTTGGGTGCTAGAAGGTTTACAATGATAGCGATGTTGGCGGGGTCTACCATCAAGCCTTGTCTGCAAACTATGTGACCCAACAAGATACCAAATGGTGCACAGAATATACATTTTTTCAAGTTTAGAGAAATCTGGTACTACCTACATTTCTCTAACATCAGTCTGAGATCGCCTACGTGCTTATCAATTAGCCCAAATACAGTCCAATCATCAAAATATACTTCTAAGAACTTATGAATGTATTCTTTAAATACAGCAACTACTACTCTAGAAAATATAGCTGGTGCATTCTTAAGACCAAAGGGCATTACCGTATACTGGAACAAGCCCCATTCTGTTTCAAAGGTGGTCTTGGATCGATCTTCTGGATGTATTCTGATCTGATGGTAGCCTGAAAACCCATCGGTGAAGGAGTAAACCTCCTGTCCTCCCACGTTGTCTAATACTTCATCAGTGAACGGTGTTGGAAATGGATCATGAAGTGATGCATCGTTGAGTTTCTACAGATCAACACAGATCCTGATGTCCCTTTTTGTTTTCTTCTCTTGCACTACCATAGGGCTAACCCATTCGCTTTCCTCTACCGGTTCAATGATGCCTGCTACTAGCATTTTATCAATTTCGTCCTTTACTTTTTCTTTGTAGCGCGGATTCAATCTGTATGGGCGCTGCTTAACTGGTTTAGCATCTTCCTTTAATAGTATCCTCATGACTCCCAGGTCTCCAACTATTCCCTTCATCTCTATGAACTTGGTGGGAAATAGGTCTTGATAGTCATGTAATAGATCTGCAATGTGGCCGACTGTTTCCTCATTCCAGTAGTCTCCAATAGAGGAAAACTTAGGTTCTGCGTCTATGCCAATATTGATCTTTTAAATCTTGATAGGCTCAGTGATCGCTGGAATCTCTAACTGTGGTCCCTCCACACCGCGAGTGCCTTCTGATTTAGGAATGTTGGTATTGCGAGGATCCTCATCCGCCTCCCCTGATTCTGATGTAAAATTATAGCATTCCAACGCCTCTTCTAGCTGGATAGTCCACTCAGGTTGGACTGGTACTGAGATGGTGCGATCCTTAAAAATCTTTGTCTTGATTATGTCTAGGGCCTGCGCAACACTTGGATGTTCTGACTCAAATGCAAAGGTGAGTAGGAAGCTTTCTGTCATAAGTGACCATGTGGTTGTTCCATTGCGCAGCTCGGTCTCTGTATACCAATTCCTTGGAATTGTATCCAATGTGTGAATGAATCTGTGAACCCATTCATCCTCTGGAATGTCCGACCAGTTCTGTTCACATGTCTGAATGTGTACCCTGGGGTCAGTTTCTCCTATGTACTTGTGCTAAACATCCTCTCTGTCGTCAGAAAATATGATCGCCATCATTCTTTTCATATTATCCCGTGATGCAATATTCTCTTTATGCGCATACCACCATCTTGCAGGTGTAGCTCAAACTGCAAGGTCCATAGCTGCGATCATCTGCTCATGAGGAATTTGTTGCTCAAACTGTTCAAAAAAATCCTGAATATCCGTCAGACCATGATACGATGGGGTCTCCGCGATCTCGGCGCCAATCCATCACAGTGACTTACTTATAAATGCACATCTGCATGATGAGACTTCGTAAAGTCTGTTCTGCCAGTTTTCTAGACCAACATCCAAATCTGATGCGCATGAGCTGTCACATCGCCAACTAATATGCCCTTCTGTGGTTGGATTTATATAGTCGTTCTGGTTTGCAGTCATCTAGTATAGACTATCAAGGTTATGTGCCTCTTCCTCTGCTCGGATAGGTTCAATATATCTAGGACCTTGGTAAGGGTCCAGCGGTGCGATGACCCGGATCTGCGCATCCTCAAAGGTCATTTGTCGTTTCTTTAGGTCAATGACAGCTTTGCTGCCAATTTCCCAATCAATACTTAAAAGTGCTGGATATGGTCGACTATCACCAATGATTTCTATAACCTCGAAGTCCACAAAAGTACGAACTCCGTCAATATCAACTGGCACCTGCGGTAGTCGACCCAATGGTGATACTCGTTGCTGATTAGCTAATCTCAGGTGGATAGGTGATAGGACTAACTGAGGGCTACCCATCTGTTCCCATGTCTGCTTAGTTAGAACATTCACCTCTGATCCTAGATCTAAGACAACTTCATCCATTTCAAATTCACCAATCTGCGCTGTGAATTTCATCTCTCTTCCTGTCCTTGCATGTCTCGTAATATTATGGACAGCGCGGTGTGCACTGCCCGAGAGAGAGGGTTGCTGACACTGATCTATCATGTGCTGTAGCTCACCGACAGCTTTATCATTTCTTAGGAGTTTCAAACAGCTGTGCAGGAAGGCTTGTACACTTCCTATCGATTCATCCTTGTCACATCTTTCGGATGTGGTAGCCTGCTGTACCTGCTCAGGGCTATCGCTACAAGGTACTTGCTGCGGTACGCTCCTAGATGGCGGTACCTGCGGTCCTGATGGTGTAAGTTCATCAAAGGAAGCCTTGGCTTCATGAAAGGTCTCTTTATTCTTCTGTAGGTCGAGTGATGTTGCTTTAGTAGGAGCTCTGTGCACCCACCCCTGACTTGTGTTCTTTTCGGTCTCCTGCGATGTGCCACTGGTGGAAGCACTGCTCTGAGTCACAATGTTAACTGCTGGTTTTGGTTCCTTAGGTTCAGCAGCAATAAGCTAGATGTTCTGGTGTGCTGCGGGCTTAGGGTCTCTGATCTTAGCTATCAAGATAGGACACTCTTCGATGGTATGATCATAAGATTTGCAGTAGTTACAAGTAGTAGTGGCGTTTTGACAGTCCCTAGCATAGTGTCCTACAATTCCACAATTATAACAAGTGACTGGTCCACGACCTTGGCCAAAACCTCCTCCTCGGCCAAAGCCTTCTCCTCGTGCGAAGCCTCCTCCACGGCCTCGTCCTCTGAATCCTCCTCCACGGCCTCCATACGTCTGATCCAGCTGTGGTCCTGTTGCTGGACCCTGTGTGTCTGCTTGGACTCTGTACACGTCCTGTGTTCTTTCTGACAAGAGATCATAAGCTCGGCAATCTTGTGGATCATGCCCGACGGACTTACAAAAGATACAGTATAGGTTTTTAGGTGTCTATACATACTTCTGAAGCAAAGGGCATTACTGAGGTGGATGTCCTTGTGTTCTACATATTTCACACCATGGCCCTTGTGTTCGTGGTAAGGGGTTAGGAGCCCCTGACGCTAAATATTCTGCAAAGACTAGACAGTTATCTTTACTATGGCCCTGTGCTCTACACTTTATGCACCATGTGTCTTGCATAACCTCTTTCCCTTTTTTTAGTTCGTGTATCTGTAACGTAAGGTTGGCCAACTGGGTCTGTAGAGTTGTCATGCCTGTACTGGTTTCTGCTAAAGGTGAAGCCTCTAGTTTCATTGCCATCTCCAGCGCTTCATCTTGAGTAGTAAGTTTCTACTGCATTAGTGGCATTCTGATATGAGGGAGCAGTGCTGCAATAAACCATTCCTTATGCTGTTGTGGCGCAAAATCAAAACTTACTTGGTCTATAAGAGCTTTGAATTTCTGGTCAAAGTCCCATACTGACTTTGATGGTAGCTGCTTAATATCCTTAAGCTCTGTAATGCACTGAGACTCAGACTTAGGTTTCTTAAATTCTTTAATCATGGTGTTCTTGACTTGGGCAAGCGTCTTGGGTAATGTAGTATACTTTATGTACCATTTCAAGGCTCTATCTCTGAGTGTGGTGACCAACTGTATAAGTTTAAGGTTATCATCGTTGATTGTTTTAATGGTCCACATAGTTTCGCATAGGAACCAATGCTGTTCTGGATCTTCTGCTTCTGTACCTTTAAAAATAGGCAGCTTCATGTCGTCTCCCATTCTATTTCTCTGTGGTCGGTTCTGACTGACTGGGGTACTACCACTCAGCGGTGTAGGTGAAGGTGCTATAGCGGGAGTAGGTACTGACTGTGAGCTAGTAGATGGAGTACCTACGGGGTTATTCTGAGTCCTTGTCTGTTTTTGAGGAGTATAGGGGTGGTAAGGGATACCCCCCTCTGGTTCTTCTGTGGTACTAGGACTCTGTTGTCTAATACTGTCTGAACTGTCTTCAAATATAGGAGAACTAAAATCTACTTTATACTTCTTTCCACTACGTGTCCGTCCAATGTCATCAAAATCACTTTCAAACTCTTGTGACATTACTATCTTTACTTATTCATCTGAGACTAGATCCATTGTTCCTTTTTCATATAGCAGCATCTTAAGGGACAAGTTTAGAGATCTTAGGTACTTACCGCGATATCCTCTGAAGAAGTATCGTTCAGTTGCGCTGAAGCTCTTTCTCTGGTCAACTGCAAATTTTGTAACGTAGCCTTCTAGCACACTGGCAAGCCAGAAGTCCACTGCTCTCGTAATCGGATTGTCAAGGTTCTACACGGTCTGAATCAGCTCCGGTGTCCAGACAATGTGTCTTTTATTATTGAATGTGTTCCTATCTATCAACTTGGATAACCAGTCGAATAGCTCATTTCCATAGGTTACAAAAAATATAGCGTGTATGTCTGAAGCGATATGCTTTTCTAACCAGGATTCTATGCTTAGTCTCGAACTCCTATTCTCTTTCTTGGCGAACTCCCTTAAGTCTGAATCCAGCCACTGGTGAAACTCTTCTCTAGTAGGATGCCAATAGAACATTGAATCCCAGTCGTTTAAACCGGCAACGGAACCATTTGTTGATTGCATGGGCAGACCCGGGTTTACTATAATTAATCAACAACACCCCAAACTCACTGGCCCTTTCGGCAACAGACCGCGAGGTGATATGAAGTCTCACCCGAAGTGAATCTAATGGGTTGGCCAAGACTCAAGTGTCTTGGACCAGGTTCTACGCATCCTACTTTTCTTCTCTTACTCTTGTGAATCTCAAGGTCAGCTATCTTTGCGCGTCGCACGTCCTCGCCTACTCGCAGCACCCTTAACCGCGCGATCCTTGTCCACGCGCAAGTCGTACGGTTTCTTCCCACATCGCACAACTTCCACTTACTCACAATATCTCCAACCGTATCGCTTCTCTGTGCACCGCGAGACACCCAACCTCTCCTCAACGCTAAGCCCTCAACTCGCAGTCTCGCGCACCGTAGCTCCTCTGCCGGTGCGATATCGCCTCTCTGCGATATCCTACCACTACGACTTTGCGCTCTTAGCGTTGACTGTGTCACTATGCGTAACTCTACTTTCCAGAAGTTATATTGTGATTAAATGGTCGTTAGAAACAGACGTAAAGGAGTCTTTAACAGCTTACTAAAATACTTCAACTTATCTCTATCTTCTTGCATTATCATGAGCTGAACAATACATACATTCACTTACTGCAACTAACGTCATATGCATAGCAACCGGTAACAATAAGCAAGTACAATCACATTCATGCAACACATAACACACAGATTTAACGTGGTTCACCCCCAGGATGGGAGTTACGTCCACCAAACTGTGCTTCTATTATATATCTTGAGGGAAGTTAGCACAGTCTGTTGCACTGCATATGCAACGCGAGATCTCTCCTAGATATCTGGTCTATCTCTATCTCTATATTTCCTTTCTTTCAATAGATTCTTCCCTCTCTTTCCTCTCTGTGGATGGTTACATACAGACTCAAATGACTCACAGACAAGCTAGGTGTCTGGATCGTTACAATACAGTCTGTCTGACTGACTCCTGAGTCTACTAAAAAAGACTCTACTGACCAACTAACAACTCATCCTACGAGCCAACCAACTGGCTAACTGACTAATTAGCTAACCCTTTACAATACAAAATGAAATCTTTTATAGGCGGCCCGAAGGTCTCGCCATTACAACACTGTGGGCCTGTCCCAACAGTAAACCCATACCCTAATTAGTGACAGTCGGTCCTCTCTGTCCTTGAGGTAGCCACTTCCCATCACACCACAGCTCTCTACAGTATTCCATGCTTCCTGGCACTGATCATGGGTACTATGCATCACTTCTCTACTTTCTGTCCTTCGCCTTCAATGCTTGAGCCTCGTTGCTCCTTCTTCTTTATGAGGGTCACTGAGCCCTCCTATCTTCCGCCGTTGCCTTCAATGCAGTGGTTGAGCTTTCTTCTCTCGTCCGCTTGGGTACCATTTCCTTTTTGACTTTTCTATCCCAAAATTCATGGTTTCCGGCTTTGCTCTCCAGCTGGAAACGTGCTACGGCGTCGTAGCTCTGCCTTGTCTTCTTTCCACCAAAACTATATCTTTCTGCCAAAACTAGCAGCTTCTTCTGTAGCTACGGGGCCCTTCTCCAACAATTTGAGAAACTCTTGTGAAGTAAGACTGGATTGTTTCTACATTTTGAATCTTCACATTCTTCAGTTGGTTTCTCAGGGTCATCTTCTGATTGATGTTCTTCCCTTCAAACAATTTGGTTAGGGCATCAAACATAGCTTTAGGTGTCTTAAGAGAGGACACCTATGGGATAAGGTGATCCTTGATAGAATCAATAATGATCCTCTTTTCCATAACCATCTTCTTCTTATGTAAGGCCTTTGCCTCATCTCCCTCTGGAACTCGAACCTCCTCATGGATATAGGACTCTAATTCATTTTTTTCTAGGACCAAGGAGATCCTATACTTCCAGGCTTGGAAGTTTTCAGCTCCCTCAAGATTTTCATCAAGCTTGGTATGATGAGAAATCTTAAATGAGAACCTCAAATGGAAATACAAAGGATTTTCGATCTTACCAGGTTCAAGATGTCGGATCTGAAACTTGAGCTGAAATCCTACAAAGCTGGTTCGGGAGCAAATTAGGGTTTTGCTTTTCCAGAGTTTTGTCTACCCAAATGCCTTGAAATTTGTCCCTAACTTCGATTTTGGGGAGGAGATCAATCCAGGCATGGGCTCACTGAAAAATTCCTCTTCTATGAAAAGCCCTAATTTCTGACAGCAGTGACAGGTCCAAAACTAAAAAACCTCAGAATTGGATTCTGCTTCGACAGAAATATGTCCCCTAAGGAGGAGAGTTGTTCCACCTTACTTTTTCTGAAAATCTATGAAGGAATATCCACAAACTAGGAATCCCTAGTTCCCGCAGCGTTATAGTGTCTTCTTCTTAGGTTACTCTAATACCATGTTAGTTTTTCAACATTAAGCTAGCATTAAGTTAGGATCTTTACTGAGAGAATAACAAGTACAACAATCAAACACAAGAGACAATGAACACAATGTTTTTGATCAGGGAAACCATAAATGGAGAAAACCCTGCAACTTCCTCAGAGATAGAATCAGCACAAGATGTAAAACCCCAAAACAGTAAGATGCACTCTCGACAACAGTAATCTTCTTCTTGTCTAGCCCCAATGTCTTCTCCTTCCTCAATTATGCGTTACACTTGAGTGTGTGAGTGATGTGTGCTAAATAGAGACCCCAAATCTCTATTTATACTAATCCCAACATGACTAAAACCCTACTAGGGCCAACCTCTACTTGGAGAGTCTAATAACCCTAGTGCCCCGAAACTGCGGGGACATTAATCCTTACACAATCAGAGGGTTACCCACTATGACTTGACATGACTTGTTTACATTATTGATTCTCCCAATCAGAACATCGAGGCATGACAACATGACTCAATTACATAATATATATATCTCAGAATAAACATCGGGTTACAATACATAGATGAATACATTTTGAAGTTACAAATACATCAACATTACTAAGTTGTGAGTTGTATATGACCCCTTTGGATGGTCATGACTCTGATTTCCATCTCCCAACAGACCGTGAAATTTTTTGGATCCCTTTAGGGATGGTCATGATTGTGATTTCCATTTCCCAACAAACCATGACTATGTTTGGAGCCCTTTATGTCTGGGTGTGACTATATTGAAGCTCCTGTGGATACTTGTGATTGTAATAGTTCTCTCTGGCAGGCCATGAATATGGATAATCGCTCCAGGGATGGGTAGTGGAATGTAGGGTATCTTTATAACTGATAGTGGACTATATAATCCCTTTTAGGTTTGGGCCATGATTTGCTAGCATCCTTCTAACCCTTATTTTTTATTAGTATTGACCTCTTCTGTTGAGTCGTTGACAACAGTGGATCCTGGTTGTCTTTACCATATGGGATATGGATTGTGGTGGGTTTTTCCAGCTGGTCCATGGACTGTATAATCTCACTAGAGTTGGTCGTGGATTAGTGTGGCCCTCCTTTACTAATCTCTCTAGAGCTGGTCATGGACTAGTGTGGAATTAGGTACTAAATCCGACGCTAAATGTAGTTTTTGTTGTAGTGTGTCTTGGGATTAATTTTGAAGGTTCAAAGTATCAATTAATTGGGAGATTCCAAATTTCTTAAATAAATTTTAAAGAGGAACTTACTAGGATTTGAATTCATAAATTATTATTTTATTTTTGAAATAAAAACTAAAATAATCCTCAAGTGAGCATTGGAGGAAAGGTTGATCAAAAGATAACTTGCACAAGAAGGAAAACCAAAAAATAGTTAAAGATAAGAAAGTTGATAAAAGAAGGAATAAAACAAATAAGGAAAGAAAAGTTGGGAAAGCAAGAATAAATAATAAAGAACAAAGTAGAAAAGAGGATAAATTTGGGAAAGTAGAGATAAAATAAGAAACAAGGCTAGAGCAGTAAAGAATAATAAATCAAGATAAGGCATAAAACATAATAAATCAAGAAAACACAGTGAAAAGCAGAGGAAAAGAAGGAAAATATAAGGTGGGAAATAAAAATAGGATAAATCCATAAAAATAGGAAAAGGAAGTGAAATGAAGAGAAAAATTAGGAAAAGATCAAGCAAGAAAGCAAAAGGTAAAGCATGAAATCAAAGAAGGAAAAGATAAAGCAAGAAGGAACAAAGTAAAGCATGAAAGCAAGGAATTTTTATCCATCCATGATGGTGCATTAGCCTCTCTAACCTTCTCAACAAGTCCTCCCCAATAACATAAAATAAGAAGTGTGCACCACTATCCCATCTTTTGTCATTTTGTGAATTGATATTAGAGCATTATGCTAATTTAGAATTGGGAGATGTCCCCCTAGTCCAAGTTGGAGATGTGCCCCATGCTTCTATTGTGAGGATGATGGAATTAAAACATTTTCACTAATTTTTATTACAGTTTTTTAAGAATTAAACAAGAAATTTGTAGTCTCATAAGAATATAGTTTGAGCCACAGATCAAATCCTCCAATTCTTCTTCTTCTTCTTAATATTCTTAGTCCTTTTGTGTAGCAATCAAGAATATGATGTAATAATGGAGAATTAGGGAATACCATATGATTTTATGTCTGATTATGAACTATTGGTTTCCATTTTTAAGTTTCATCAATAAAGGAGTTATTTTTTCCGCAGTTGTTTCCAAGACCCTTCCTAGATTTGCATAAAATTTGACTAGTCTTTAATAAACTCTCAATAAATGAACTTTTGCACAATGAATTTGAATTAATTCTATTTTTGGATTTATTTAATACCTTAATTATCATATTTCATGTCTCATATCACACATTTGATATAATTTGAGTTTTCTTAGAAGTTCCTAGATTTAGACTAGTGGAGTTGTCTCGGAGTGATCCCAACTAGAATTTTCCTTTTAAATTGTTCAAAACCATTCCTAAAATTCTGATTTCGACCCATGTCAATATCAGGGATCTATTTTTCATATGATGGGTTTCCCAGGAGACTTGGATTATACTTCATCCCCGTTGATGCTCAAAACATAAAATATCTCAATGCTTTATGCAAAGGAAACTTGAGATTGTGCAACCTCCTTGTCAAATGATTTGAATGAATTCTGATATAATTTTACTTTGACATTATTTTTGAGACATTTTATAACCATTTAAATTCCATACACTGATCCTGAATGTGCTTTAGAAGAATCTAGTACTATTTTGAATAAAATTAGTTAATCGTGGTCTATTCCTTGCACCCAGGGTTGAGTCTTTTTGATCGATTATTTGTGTTAGAGTTAATGATAAATTTAATTTTATATATACCATTAAATAATATATATACAATATCTCTTTAGTGATCATGAACCATCTCTACCATAAAAAATTGTGCCTCAGGAAGATTATCATCGAGATTAGTAGGCTCTTCTCCACTTTCTAACCTCAGCAAATGGTTAGGTCTTGAATTCAGTCAACCTATATTAAAAATAATACCAAAATAAAATTATTAGAATAGGAGAAGCCATCAATAGATATTTCCCCCTAACACTGGCTTCTTGAGCAAATATTTCAATGAAAAATGGTCTGTGTATATATTGAAATGTCCTCCCAACAAATAATTTCAAAACTTTTGGAGAGCATATACCATAGAAATTCCTTCCCTCTTAGTATTGGTATAGTTATTTTTCTTTGTTGATATATTTATACTAGAAAATGCAATGTGGTAATCAAGAGCACCCTCACCTGGTTGTGCAAGTATGACTCCGAGCGCGATAAATGACGCATCGACATGTACATGAACATATTTTTTTTCTAGTTTGTAAATGCCAATATAGGCACTGAGACCATATTATCTTTAATAACATCAATACTATCTTGACACTTCTCATTCCATTGGAATTTAACATCTTTCTTCAACAACTTTTCCATTAGACTTGGAACCTCAATATTGTTAGAATTAATATGCCATTAATCTTCAAGTAATGAGTGCTATTATATTCTTCATTATTTGTAGTGAAAAGGAACGAATAATACCAACTGAACAAAACAAATCTAACAAGAAACAAACAATAATTTCTCAGTATAATTACAGTATAAACTTCATTAATCCCAACAATATACAATAGTGTTACATAAGGAGAATTTGAATCATGAGAGATGAATTCGAATATACTAACTCAAGACTGACTACATGGCTAACTAGAAGTGTCTAAATCACTATAGAAGTTCAACAAGATAACTATAGATGTCTAATCTAGTATCTAAATCAGTTATAATCAATCAAACCATTCTAACTGCAGTGGTAGGTGAGAATTAGGTGAGAACGTGTTCCTTCCTACATGCAGCCATGCACTCACGCTAACTGAACTAGAGGATATATAACTAAATCTAACTGAAGCATAACTAATCTTGATTAGTCACTGGCTTCCAACAACTAAAGAAGGTTGGTGCTGGAACTCCCAGTGGCTCCTAAAATGTAGGTATTGATCTAGGAGGCACCTAAGCTGATGCATTAAGGTGCAATAAGTTCTAGTTAGCCTCTATCGATGGTCCCCACACTCTAGTTATTGGTACATGTGACCCCATTATGCCAAGTGAAACCAATGGTACTAGTGGACCCAATAATAACTAAATGACTCCTAAGTTAGGAAAATATAATCTAATAGACAGTTTGGACAAGGGAGGACTATAAATCCTAACACCTCCCTTGAATTCTAACTTGGACAACTATGGGACCTAATAACAAGGCCAGAAGTCACCCATATACAATCTAAAATATAAAAAAAAAATTCTTAATAAACCCAGGAAATAGGGGAAAACCTCATGGGAACTCCCCCCCCCCACTTCGTCAAAATAAGAAGGAATCGGGAAAAACAAGTTAAAAACTTGCAAAATATTTTGATGCAATTTGCAACACTATTTGCAGCAAAGCAGTATTCTAGTTC
Source organism: Pseudotsuga menziesii (assembly GCA_001517045.1). Classification (NCBI taxonomy): domain Eukaryota; kingdom Viridiplantae; phylum Streptophyta; class Pinopsida; order Pinales; family Pinaceae; genus Pseudotsuga; species Pseudotsuga menziesii. The sequence continues at coordinate 642,602 of LPNX010792684.1, read as the reverse complement.
TTGTGTGCAGCATCATCCTAAATCTGTGCATTTGAACCTCTGAATCCAAACTAAATGATTATGTTTGGAGGAATCTTCCTCTTTCAAAGAAGAAGAATATGCTCAACTGAATCAGAAATATAGACAACTGCTAGATGAAAAATGGAACCATGTAGAGCAACTAAAATCAACTAATGAGAGAGAAAAAGTTCTTGATAATTTGAAACATGTGATGTTAAATCAGCACCATGTGTCAGGAGAAAGTGTCCGAGTGAATGCATAATGTCTCCATGTTTACTAGTTATGTGAGGAGATGAGTAGGTGATCAAATAGATAGGTAGAGAAGCCCTGGGCCTGTGGAGAGTGAATGCTTGAGCTCCATAATCTGATATATCTTCAGAAATAACCAATTATTTACAAAATATAATATCATCAAATCCCCAGCAACAAGTTTGAAGGAGACTTGTGGTACTGGATTTGGCACACCAAAATTGACGAGACCAGCTACAAGCATGTCTGAAGGATCTTGGAACTTAAAATTTGAAGAAAATAATATCAAATCAGATCCAAATAATATCATATCAGATCTAAATAATTTCATATCAGATCCGAGAGTATGGAATGATATCAAATCCCCAACAACAATTTTGGAGGAGACTTGCGGTACTTTATTTTTCACACCAAAATTGATGAGAGCAGCTACAAGCATTACTGAAAGCCATTGAAACTTATAACATGAACCAAATAATATCATATCATATCCAAATAGGATCATATCATATCCAAATAGTTTCATACCAGATCCAAGAGTTTTCTCCACCGAGATGGTAGATGCATAGTTTTCTCCTTTTTCAAAATGCTGAGTATTGGTGCATTCGATCATGTAGGAATTTCTTGGAAGCTCAAGATCAATGAGAGTGAATGGATCACTCCTAAAATATAATATTATTTCTAAAATATCCAAATATTCATAAAATTCATAAAAGAATACTGACATCAAATCACCAACTGAAATTTTGAAAGAGATTTTTGGTACTTTATTTTTCACACCAAAATTGATGAGAACAACTACAAGTATTACTGTAGGCTCTTGAACCTTAAAAATTGAACCAAATAATATCATATCATATCCCAATAATTTCATATCATATCCAATACTGCGGAACAATGGTTCCAAGTGCCCCACCGAAATGGTAGATGCACAGTCGTCTCTTTTTTCACCAAGATTCTGAAAATTGGTGCATGCAATCATGTAGGAATTTGCTGGAAGCTCAAGATCAAAGAGATTTAATGGATCACTCCTAAATTCTGATATTTATTCCAAAATATCTAAATATTCACAAAATATAATATCAGCAAACTCATGAGAGAAAGATGACATCAAATCACCAACATTAATTTTGAAATAGACTTTTGGCACTTGATTTTTCACACCAAAATTGATGAGAACAACTACAAGCATGACTGGAAGATATTGAAACTTAAAAACTGAACCAAATAATATCAAATAATATCCAAATAATATCATATAATATACAAATAGGTTCATATCATATCCAAGAGTGTGGAACAATGGTTCTAAGTGCCCCACCGGAATGGTAGATGCACAATCTTCTCCTCTTTCAACAAAATTTTGAATATTGGTGCATGCGATCATGTAGGAATTTGCTGGGAGCTCTGTATTAATTAGAGTGAATGGATCACTCCTAAAATATGATATTATATCCAAAATATCCAAAGTATTACTTTTTTTCACACCATCAACATCATTAGAGATAGAGAAATCAAATTCCTCTTTATTTTCTGAAACAATCAATGACAAACTATGACATAATTTAAAATAGAAGAATCACTAGAGAAATTTTGCATAGCATGGAAGGAGATTTTTTATTCAATAACTGAGATTCAAATGTATTCTTTTGGATCATCCATATGAGAATATGAGATATCATAGATCTCATAAACTTCTGGAGCAGCAGGAGAAGGAGTCACTCCAAGGAAACTTTCTTCAATTCGAATTGACTGTGTGGAATCTTATGCTTCTTCTTCATCTTGAACAACTTCATCAAAGGGAGTATAGGTAATTAATTTTGAATAAATAAATATTGTGGTGCTGGGTGTTCTCTCCAAATCTCTATAATGATCCTCATTGTTCTTTCAAAAGGTTCTATCCAATTCTTTCCAGAGATCCTTTAGGTATTCAACAGAATTAATAAGGTAGCACAAGCTGGGAGAAAAGGCCATACATATTTTTGTAAAAGCTCTATCACCATCATTTATCCAATCATTCTCATCTTCATAAGACTCTTTTCCAATTCCAATAGATACCTCATAGAGACCTTGTCTCTTTAGAGATGCAACCATCTTCAATTTCCATTCTAAATATCTTATGGATGGAGTAAAAATAGGAATTGATAATCTCGAATCCATATGAAGATGTACCTACAAAATATCACTTCAAAACCAAAAATAATTCGCACTATGTCAGAATCAATCCTTCCCTCTCGAGGTCTATCATTCCTACACCACCACTTTGAATCAATTCAGAGGAAGAAAGGAACTCTTTGTGGGAATTCTGTGGAAACCCAACTACTTCTGGAAATTAGACAGATTTGAAGCTTGTCTGAGGAGGCTTTGATACCATGTTATAATTAATATTTGATTGATCTTTAAGCAATGAGTTCTATTATATTCTTAATTATTTGCAGTGAAAAGGAATGAATAATACCCAACGAAAAAAACAAAGCTCACAACAAACAGACAAGAATTGCTTAGTATAATTACAGTATAAACTTCACTAATCCCAATAGTATACAACAATGTTACATAAAGGATAATTTGAATCATGAGAGATGAATTTGAATATACCAACTGAATACTAGACAAATGGTTAATTAGAAGTGTATAAAACACTATCATAGTTCAACAAGCTAACTCCAGATGTCTAATCCAGTGTCTTAATCAGTTACAATCAATCAAACTAGTCTAACTGCAGTGGTAGGTGAGAAGTAGGTGTGAAATGGAACCTTCCCACATGCAGCCATGCATAATTGGCGCTAACTGAACTGGAGGATATCTAACTGAATCTAACTGAAGCATACCTAATCTTGAATAGTCACCAACTACCAACAATTGAAGGAGGTTGGTGATGGCACTCCTAGTGGCTCCTAAAATGTAGGGATTGGTCTAGGAGGTGCCTAAACTGATGCATGAAGGTGTAGTTGTTGATGTAATTGTAAATTCAGAATGTATTCACTTGTATTTCTTACATATTGTACCCCGATGTTTATTCTGGGATGTGTCTATAATGTAATTGAGTCATTTCATGCCTCGATGTTCTGATCGGGAGTTTCTATAATGTAAATAAGTCATGTAAAGTCAATGTGGGTAACCCTCCTATTGTTCAAAAGTCCCCACAGTTCTGGGGCACTAGGGTTATTAGACTCACTTAGTGAAGTCAACCCTAGTAGTGTTTAGTCAAGTTGGTAATTATTATAAATAGAGAGCTAGCCTCTCTATTTATCACACACTCACTCACACTCAGTTGTAGTGCATAGCTGAGGAAGAAGAAGACACTGGGGCTAGGAAGAAAGAAGGTTACTGCTGTTGGGAGATCACCTTACTGTTTTGGGTTTTACTTTTGGTGCTGATTCTATCTTTGAGGAAGTTGTAGGGTTTTCTCCATTTCTGGTTTCCCTGGGGAAAAACACTGTGTTCATTGTCTCTTGTGTTCAATTGCTGTGCTTGTTATTCTCTCAGTTAAAGATCTTAATATAATGCTAGCTTAATGTTAAAAATATAACATGGTATCAGAGCTAACCTGAGAAGAAGAAATTGTGCAGCTACGGGAACTAGGGCTCCCTAATTTGTGGATCTCTTACCACATATTTTCAGCAAAATAAGGTTGGATTAACTCTCCTCCCTAGGGTGCATCTTTATGTCAAAGCATAATCCAATTCTGAGCTTTTTCAGTTTTGGACCCGACACTGCTGCTGGAAATTAGGGCTTTCCACAGAAGTGGAATTTTTCAATGAGCCCATGCGTGGATTGATATTCTCCCCAAAATTGAAGTTTAGAGATCAAGATCAAAGCATTTGGTTGGACAAAACTCCAAAAAATCAAAACCCTAATATGTTCTTGAACCAGCACTGCAGAATTTCAGCTCCAAATCCAAATCCGACATATTGACCTGGTAAGATATAAATCTTTTGTATTTCCATTTGAGGTTCTCAGTTAATATGTCTCATCACACCAAGCATGATGAAAATATTGAGGGAGATGATAACTTCATAGCCTAGAAGTATAGGATCTCCCTGGTCCTGGAAGAAAATGAGTTGGACTCCTACATCCATGAGGAGGTTCCAATTCCAGAAGGAGATGAGGATAAGGCCTTACATAAGAAGAAGTTTGTTATGGTAAAGAGGATTATTGCTGATTCAATCAAGGATCACTCATACCAAAAATTTACTCCCTCAAGACACCTAAAGCTATGTTTGATGACCTAACCAAACTGTTTGAAGGGAAGAACATAAACTGGAAGATGACTCTAAGGAACCAGTTAAAGAATGTAAAGATCCAGAATGAGGAGACCATCCAGTCATACTTCACAAGGGTCTCCCAGATCAAAGAACAACTTGAAGCAGTAGATGAAGAAGTGGAGAATGCAGAAATTGTGATGACAACCTTGAATGGTCTCCCTAGGTCATGGGATTCTTTCATCCAAGGAATCTATGCTAGGAAGAAGTTAGTCAAGTTCAGTAGACTGTGGGAAGAATGTTCATAAGAAGAAGCTCAAATAGAAGCTCGAGAAGAAAATATGGGAAGTGAAGATCAAGCTCTCACAGTACACTCCAAGAAAGGAAGAAGGGAAAATCATCATCACCAAGGTAAGTATTCTCATCAGAAAAGAAGGGATCCATCCAAACTCATATGTTATACATGTGATGAAATAGGACACTTTGCTAGAAGTTGTCCCATAAATAAGAATGGATCCAAGAAGAAGAAGAACTTCGAAAGAAGACAACATGCTCACACTGCTGAGGATGATGATCCTCCTAGGAAGAAAGTAAAACAAGAAAGTGAAGACTCTTCAAGTGATGAAGAATATGTTCTGATCTCCGCTCTCATGGAAGCAAAGATTGGATTATTGATAGTGGGGCTTCCAAAAACATGATAGGATTCAAGGAATCTTTTGAGAAATTTTCCAAACATAATTCACCCCATAAGGTGAAACTTGGGAATGACTACCAATATCCCATAAAAGGTAGTGGTGAATCCTCCTACAAGCTAGACTCTGGAGAGTCTATGAAAATGAAGGATGTTTTGTTTGTACTAGGACTGAAGAAGAATCTTCTCTCCATATCAACACTTGATGAAAAAGGCATGAGGGTTGCATCTGTATATGGCCAAGTCCTAATGTGGTGAAGAGAAAAGACTATTGACGATGCAATAGTAATTGGAGAACAAGAAGGAGGATTATACAAATTTAAGGGCCATCTAGAACAAGCTTTGGTCCATGACACAGTAGAGCCAAATGAACTTTGGCACAGAAGGCTTGCACATGGGCACTACAGAGCACTACCACTTGCAAGCAAAGCTGTTGAAGGTATTCCAAAAATTCAAGAAAAACATGAAGGAGTCCGCAAAGGATGTGCGAAAGGAAAGAATACAAAGAAGACATTTCCAAGTAGCAAGAGCAAGGAAAACGTAATCTTGGAAATCATCCACTCCGATGTATGTGGACCAATGTCATCAAGTTCACTAAGTGGGTATGTATACTATGTTTCTTTCATTGATCATTATTCTAGGAAGACATGGATTTACTTCATGAAGAACAAAGATGAAGTTTTCAGCAAGTTCAAGGAATTCAAAGCCTTGATCGAGAATCACAAAGAAAAGAAGATCAAGACCTTTCAATCAAATAATAGTGGAGAATTCACATCAAATGAATTCAAAGAGTTATGTAAAGACTCAGGGATTAATAGGGAGTTCTCCACCCCATATAATCCACAATAGAATGGGATTGCAGAAAGGAAGAATAGAACTATCATGGAAGCTACAAGAGCAATGCTTCATGATCAGGATCTTCCCATGAATCTATGGGTAGAATCTGCCAGAACAGAAGTGTATGTGCAGAATCATACTCCACACAGAGTACTCGAGAACAAGACACCTAAATAAGTCTTTTCCAGTAAGAAACCAAAAGTCATCCTTCTTGGAATATTCAGTTGTCCAGTGTACATACACATTCAGAAAGAAAAGAGGACAAAGTTAGATCCTTTAGGAAAGAAAGGTATATTTGTGGGATACTCTGAAAGCTCGAAGGATTACAAGATATACTTCCCAAGATTCAAGAAAATCGACATCAATAGGGATGTGACATTTGATGAAGACTCAGCTTACAACAAATCTAGAAAGAGACCCACTGAAGATCCTAAAGAATCAGAAGCACTCAGAACTCATGACACAACCATGAATGAAGAAACTCAAGAAGAAGATCAAGAATTTGAAGAACCACAAGAACCTATAGATCCACCTCAGGAGAAGAATCCTAACAAGAGGAAACCTTCTTGTGTACGGGAAGCTATCCAAGGTGCGGAAAGATATGGGGCTCTAGAAGAGAATCACAGAGAAAGGAAGAGGACCAGGTCATACTCTAGGTATGTATCTTTATTGTGTGACTTTATCAATAAATAACCTTCCAACTATGAAGAAGCAGCAGAACGTAAAGAATAGAAGGATGATATGATCGAAGAGTATCAATTGATCATGAAGAATGATGTTTGGGATGTTGTCCCAAGACCAGAAGGGAAGTCGTTTGTAACTTCCAAATGGATCTACAAGATTAAGCATGCTTCAGATGGCAGCATAGAGAAATATAAAGAAAGATTTATAGATCGTGGCTTCTCATAGAAAGAAGGAATATATTATAAAGAAAACTTTCCACCTGTAGACAGATACACTTCCATCAGATCAGTACTTGCTCTGGCTACAGTGATGAAATTGAAGATACACCAAATGGATGTCAAGACTACTTTCTTGAATGGTGTAGTGGAAGAGGAAGTGTATGTAGAGCAGTCACTTAGTTTTGAGACACATGACAGGGAGTCTCATGTGTGCAGATTGAAGAAATCCCTGTACGGTTTGAAACAGGCACCCAGGACATGGTACAGTAGAATTGATGGATTTCTATCCAGTTTGGGCTTTACCAAGAGTAAAGCAGATTCCAACCTTTACTACAAGGTTAAAGATGGCAACCCAGTGATGCTCTTACTGTATGTAGATGATCTATTTGTAACAGGTATGGATGGGTTGGTTGTTGATATGAAGAGAAAGATTGCTGCCGAGTTCGAAATCAAGGAATTGGGTATGATGCATTATTTTCTAGGAATGGAAGTGTGGCAGAATGCATATGGAATCTCCCTCGGACAAGGGAAGTATGCAGTAGAGATCCTAAAGAGGTTCGGGATGATGGATTGTAAGGCCATGACCACACCTATGGCATCGAACATGAAGCTATTGAGTGATGATTCATCAAAAGCAGTTGATACTATGATGTATCTTCAGATGATTAGGTCCTTGATGTACCTGACGAACACAAGACTAGATATTTGCTTTGTTGTGAATACCTTGAGCCAGCTCTTGACAGATTTGAGACATGTTCACTTGATTGCTACAAAGCATATTTTGAGGTACGTAAAGGGTACAATTGATTATGGGCTCAAGTATGAGGCGAATCAGAAGATTAACCTGGAGGGTTATGTTGATTCGGATTGGGCAAGCAGTGCCATCAATAGGAAGAGCACTTCAAGGTGCTGCTTCAGTATGGGATCAGGTGTGATATATAGGTTTAGTAGGAAGCAATCCTATGTGGCACTGAGTACAGCTAAAGCAGAGTATGTCGCAGCTTGTTCAGCTAGTTGTGAGGCAGTATGGCTGAGGAAGCTACTGTCTGATTTATTTGATCTCCAGATGGATGCTACTTGTATACACTGTGACAACCAGAGTTGTGTGAAGTTGTTAGAGAACCTGGTGTTCCAAGACAAGTCGAAGCATATCGAGATCAAGTATCACTATATCATGGATATGGTGCAGAGGGGAGCAGTGAAGCTCCAGTATGTTGTGACAAACGAATAGATAGCTGATGTGTTGACAAAGACATTGGCTAGAGTGAATTTTGAGTACTTCAGGGAGAAGCTTGGTGTTCTCCAGATTGAGGTTCCCTTGAAAGGGAGGTGATGAGTCTGTGAGCCATTCTAACATGGTGATAGGATTGGTTCCTTCCATGGTCAGATGTAAGGGCTAAGCCATTCTGTCATGGTGAGAGGATTGGTTCCTTCCATGTTAGATGTGAGTGTCAATCCATTCTGATGTGACTGTAGGATTGGTTCCTACATGATTAGATATAAGCACTAAATGCCATTCTTGGAATGGAGGCACTTGGTCAATTACCAGGAAATCTTAGTCTAGGACTTAGGGCCATTCTGATGTGACTATAGGATTGGTTCCTACATGATCAGATGTGAGTGTAGAGCCTTTCTGACATTGGTTGTCAGATGTAAGTGCAGAGCCCTTTTGGCATGAGGGATTGGTTCATTACATGGTCGAATATAAGTGCTGAGCCTTTCTGACATTGGTTTCCAGATGTAAGTGTAGATCCTTTCGGCATGGAGGATTGGTTCCTCACATGGTTGATTGTAAGTACTGAGCCTTTTTGACATTGGTTGTCAGATGTGAGTGTTAGGCCTTTCTGACAAAGTTGTGGGATGTGTTCCCACATGGTTAGATGTGAGTGCTAGGCATGCCTTTCTAATATGATTATAGGATTGGTTCCTACATGATTAGATATAAGTGTTGGATGTGCCATTCTGACCTGGGGTCAGATATAAGTGTTGGAAGAAGACCTACATGGAGGCTAGGCCTACAACCAACATGTAAAAGGGATAGCTCTATAGAAATTCTTGTGACGAGAAGAATCATGAGATAGCACACGTGATGATGATCCAACAATGATGATCCAGATCGAGTGATGATCCAGATCTAGTGATGGTGTTCTAGTGATGATGATCCAGATCCAGTGATGATGATATAGATCGAGTCATGATCCAGATCCAGATGAAGATGAATTGAAGATGAAGATGACGAGGACTCAATGATGATCCAGATGATACAGAGAAGAAGACTTGTGCCGATAAATTGTGTCGAGAGAATACCTTCCTAGTTAAGAGGGAGTGTTGATGTAATTGTAACTTTAGAATGTATTCACTTGTATTTCTTACGTATTGTACCCCGGTGTTTATTCCAGGATGTCTCTGTAATGTAATTGAGTCATGTCATGCCCCAATGTTTTGATAGGGATTTTCTATAATGTAAATAAGTCATGTCAAGTCAATGTGGGTAACCCTCCTACTGTTCAAGGGTTAAATTCCCCGTAGTTCTGGGGCACTGGGGTTATTAGACTCACTTAGTGAAGTTGGCCCCAGTAGGGTTTAGTCAAGTTGGGAATTAGTATAAATAGAGAGCTAGCCTCTCTATTTATCACACACTCACTCACACTCAATTGTGGCGCATAGCTGAGGAAGAAGAAGACACTGGGGCTAGGAAGAAAGAAGGTTACTGCTGTCGGGAGATCATCTTATTATTTTGGGTTTTACTTTTGGTGCTGGTTCTATCTTTGAGGAAGTTGCAGGGTTTTCTCCATTTATGGTTTCCCCGAGGAAAAACACTGTGTTCATTGCCTCTTGTGTTTGATTGTTATTCTTGTTATTCTCCCAGTTAAATATCCTAATACAATGCTAGCTTAATGTTAAAAATCTAACAGTAGTCAGTTCCAGTTAGCCTCTATCGGTGTTCTCCACATTCTAGTGACTAGTACATGTGGCCCCATTAGGCCAAGTGGAGCTAATGGTACTAGTGGACCCAATAATAACTAAATGACTCCTAATTTAGGAAAATATAATCTAATATATAGTTTGTACAAGGGGGGATTATAAATCCTAACAAAAATAAACCCAGATAAGTTTTCTGTAATATGTGGTATGCCCCAAAGTAGTTCTCAATTGTTTAAATATTGCGCATGGGGGTACGTTGAAAATAATGATAATCTTGGCAAGGTCACTCAATATTTTGTCTCGACATACCACATGAGCCAACAAGATACCAAAAGGAGCACAAAAATTAAATTTCTTTAAATTAAGATAATTATGAAACTGTCTACACTGATTGAGCATCATTCTAGGATTCTCAATATTATTTTCACTATCCCATAGACTATCCCATTGTCAAAATATGCTTCAATAAATTTATGGATGAAATCTTTAAAATAAACTAGTACTATCTAAAAAAACAACAGGGGAATTCTTGAGTCCAAAAGGAATTACCGTGTATTGGAAGCATCCCCACTCTATCACAAAGGTTGTCTTGTACCAATATTCCTTTATAATTATTACCTAATGATATATAGAAAATACATCAGTAAAAGAGTACAGTTCTTGTCCTTCGACGCTCTCCAATACTTCATCCGTGAACAAGGTTGGGAATGGATCATGCAGGTAGTCATCATTTAATTTATGTAGGTCGACACAAATGTGTACTTCACCAGTTTTCTTGTCCTAAACCACCATAAGGATAATCTAGTTGGATTCCTTGATAGGTTCTATAATTCCTACATCTAGAATTATATCTAACTTTATCTTGACCTTCTCTTTGTATCTCAGATTAAGTCTATAAAGTTGTTTCTTGACAGGTTTGGCATTAGACCTTAGATGAATCTTCATTTCTCCTAGATCACCAATAATCCCCTTCATCTCTAAAAACTTAGTAGGAAATAGATCCTGGAATTTATGCAATAATTCAATAATTTTCCCTACTGTCTCATCATCCCATTAGTCTCCAATGTTGGCAAATTTTGGGTTTTTTGGCGAGCCAATATTCACCTTCTTTGTTCTGAGGGGATTCAGAAATTTGTCATTTTATAAGCCCGATCCTTCCACTACTTGAATACCCTTAGATTCAAGAATATGTATGTCACATGGATCATCATCATCAAGTTCTCCAACTACATTATAGAATTCCATCCAATCTTGAACTGTTGCACTACTCCAAGGGAAAATCGAGATCAGAATAGGGATGTCCTAAATTATATTGGTTCTTATAACTTGAAGAGAAACATCAATCATCACGCTATCATCAATAAAGATAAAAGTATGTGTGAAATTGGTAGCTATCTCTTCACATTCTACAGTCTCTCTTCACAACTCAACCAACATGTACCAATTTCTTGATATCGTATCCAAAGCATCTATAAATTGATGAACCCATTCCTTTCGCAGTGACGTTTTCCATGGAGCATGACAATTTTCAATATGCTCAATAAGACTTGTCAATCCTATATATTTCTGGCCAGTATAATACATAGTATTGCTAAATATGGTTTCTAACAACTGTCAGTATTGAGGCCATTCTGAAATCAATTGCTTATGAGAAACCCACCACCTAGCAGGCATAGCCTTGAATCCAACATCTAGTGCTAACAAGCGTTGAGGTTCCAACACTTTTTATTCAAAATATATAATAAATGTGTCCAAGTTGGTTAATCCTTCATATGTAGGTAAATCACATACTTGAGTTCCTACTTGTCGCACATATTTTGCGATTCTTGCACACTTTCGCATCGACACTTCATGTAGTCAATTATGTCAGTTCTCTAGAGATTCTCCTAAATCTAACATACATGAGATAATACTTTTCCAAATAATATTACCATCAGCTGTCATATTGACATAATTTTTGGACCAGAGTCTCGTAGCTACGGGAAAAGCTGCCATTTTGGCAGATGGACAGTTTGGTGAAGACGAAGAGATAAGGTGAAGCTATGACACTGTAGCAGGTTTCTAGCTGCAGAGCAGAGCCAGAAACCGTGACTGTTGAAACAGAGAAGTCAAGGAATATGACAGTACCTGAGTGGCCGAGAAGAGAGAGCTCAACCACTGCATTGAAGGCAGTGGTGAAGACAGGAGGGCTCAGCTACCCTCATAAAGGAAAAGGAGCAACGAGGCCGAGGTATTGAAGACAAAGGACAGAAGATGGGAAGCGGTGCATAGTACCCATGGTCGGCGCTGGGAAGCATGGAAGACTACAGAGAGCAGTGGTGTGATGGAAAGTGGCTACCCCAAGTATAGATATGCTGACTGTCACTAGTTATGGTTTGGGTTACTATTGGGAGAGGCCCACAGTGTTGTAATGGCGAGACCTTTGGGCCGCCTTTAAAGGGATGTATTTTGTATTGTAAAAGGTTGGCATTTTGGGAATTTTAGGCCATCCAGCTAGTCAGATTATCAGTAGTCTATTAGCTTACTGTTATTTTGTATTGTAACAATCCGCAGGGATTGATAGAGAGAGAGAGAGAGAGAGAGAGAGAGAGAGAGAGAGAGAGAGAGAGAGAGAGTGACAGTATATTGTAAGAAGGCAATATAGAGAAGAGATCTAGGAGAGAAGGGCTCCAGGCTGAGTGCGAAGTTACCCAGAATATCTATAGCTACATATGCAGTGCAGCAGAACTATGTACCTCTCTCAAGTTATAATATAGAAACATAGTTCTATGGACGTAACTTCCACCCTGGAAGTGAACCACATAAAATCCGAGTGTTATGTGTTTGATTCATGTGATTGTATTTACTTGTTATATCTGTCATTCATTACATGAACTTTGCTTACAGTAAGTGTTATGTGTATGTTATTCAGTTCATGGCATATTACAAGGATAAATGCAAGTTGAAGTATTTAAGTATTCTGTATAAGAGTTTTTCTAAGTTTCACTTGAGACAGTTAAGAGTCGAAGTATAAAACAACTTCACGTATTGTGTCCGGTAAGTTAACACCAGTAAGATAAGTACGTTGAGTCGCAGCGGTAGGATATCGCAGGGAGGCGATATCGCACTAGCAGAGGAGCTACGGTGCATGATACCATGGGTTGAGGAGTGAGCATAGGAGAGAGTTAGGTGTTTCCCAGGGAACAGCGATGCGATACAGGTTGGAGTCATTGCGAGCAAGAGGAAATTGCACATCACATCGCAGAGAGGAAAGAGCGGTCTCGCGAGCTAAGAAGAGCTGCAAGACGCACACAGGATGTCGTATAGAACCTGGTTGAGACACTTGAGTCCTTGAACAAACCATTAGGATCACTTCGAGTGAGACTTTAGGCCCCTCCGTGGTCTATCACCAAAAGGGCCAGTGAGCTAGGGGTGTTGTTGGTTCATTATAGTAAACCCGGGTCTGCCCAGATGACCAACAAATGGTTCCGTTGCTGGTTTTGAACAAACTGGGCATAGATGTTCTGTTGGCATCCTACTAGAGATGAAATCAACGAGTGGGTTGTGTCTAACGAGAAAGAGTTTGCTGAATGAGAGAACAAGAGTCCTAGACTGAGTACAGAGGACTGGTTACAAAAACATATTGTTACAAACCTGCATACGATATTTTTTACCACCTTTGGAAATGAGATTTACGACTGGTTATCAAAGTTGACTGATAAGAACATATTCAAGAAGAAAAGAAACATTGTCTGGACACCGGAGCTGATTCAGACTATGAAGAACCTTGATAATCCCATTACAAGGACAGTAGACTTCTGGCTTGCGAGTGTGCTAGAAGGCTTCGTCATAGAGTTTGTAGTTGACTAGAGAAAAAGCTTCAGCAAGGCTGAGCGGTACTTCTTCAAAGGATATCACGGTAAGTACCTAAAATCTTTAAACTTGTCCATTAAGATGCTATTATATGAAAAAGGAAGAATGGATCTAGTTTCAGATGAATAAGTAAAGATAGTAATGTCACAAGAGTTTGAAAGTGATTTTGATGACATTGGATGTACACGTAGTAGAAAGAAATACAAAGTAGATTTCAGCTCTCCCATATTTGAAGATAGTTTAGATTTAACTAGACAACAGAGTCACAGTACCACATAAAGAATAGAAGGGGGTATCCCTTACCACCCTTATACCCCATAGAAACAGATTGGGGCTCAGAACAATCCCGTAGGAAATCCATCTAGTAGCTCGCAGACAGTACATGCTACCACTACATCACCTCCACCTACACCGCCGAGTGGTAGTAACACAACAAATCAACACCCACCACATAGAAATAGAATGGGGGATGATATGAAGCTACCTATCCTTAAGGGTACAGGGGAAAAGGACCCAGAGCAGCACTGGTTTCTATGTGAAGCCATGTGGACCATTAAAGCAATCAATGATGATAATAGTAAAGTTGTACAGTTGGTCACCACACTGAGAGAACGAGCCTTAACATGGTATATGAAGTATACCTCAGCGGTACCCAGAACACTTGTCCAGGTCAGGACTTCCATGATTAAAGAGTTTAAGAAACCTAAGTCTGATTCACAGTGCATTACAGAGCTCAAAGACATCAAACAGTTACCTACAGAGTCAGTGTGGGACTTTGATCAAAAATTTAAAGCCCTTATAGACCAAGTCAGCTTTGAGTTTGCGCCGGAGCAGCATAAGTAATGGTTTATTGCAGTGCTTCTCCCTCACATCAGACTACCATTAATGTAGTAGAAACTCCAGATGCAGGACAACACGTTAGAAATGGCGATGAAACTAGAGGCTTCACCTCTAGCTAAAACTAGCACAGGTATGACAAATCTGCAAAACCAGTTGGCTAATCTCACGATACAGATGCATGAACTTAAGAAAGGGAAAGAGGTTGCGCAAGAAATTTGGTGCGTAAAGTGTAAAGCACAAGGCCATACTAAAGATAACTGTCCAGTCTTTGTAGAATATCTAGAAACTGGGGCTCCTAACCCCTTACCACAGACCCATGGGCCGTGGTGTGAAATATGCAAAACAAGAGGACATCTACCTCACCAGTGCCCTCTACTTCAGAAGGATGTGCAAACAACTAAGAACTTATACTATGTCTTCTGCAAGTCCGTAAGCCATGATGAACATGATTTCCGATCCTATGATCTCATGGTCAGGAGCAAGCAAGACCTGTACAGAGTCCAATCAGAAACACAGGGTCCAGTAGTAGGACCACAGCATGATCTGGCTTATGTTGGCCGTGGAGGAGGATTCAGAGGACGAGGAGGATTCAGAGGCTTTGGCCGTGGTTGCGGACCAGTCACTTGTTACAACGGTGGAGTTGTAGGACATTATGCTAGGGACTGTCAGATCCCTACCACGACATGTAACTATTGGAAATCTTACGATCACGCTATAGAATACTGTCCTACCTTGATAGCTAAGATCAGAGAACCTAAGCCAGCAGTACACCAGAACATCCAGTTTATTGCTACTGAGCAGGAAGAACCAGAACTAAGAGTCAACATTGTGACTCGCAGCGGTGTTTCCACCAATGGGACATCGTAGGTTACTGAAACGACCACAGGTCAGGAGTGGGTGCGTAAAGCTCCTAACAAAGAAACACCACTTGACCTACAAAAGAAAAAACAGACATTTCAGGAAGCTAAGACTTTCTTTGATGACCCTATGCAATTAGGATCACAGGTATCATCGTCTAGGGGCGTACTGCAGCAAGCACCTTATGGCGTTAGCCCTGACCAGACATCGTAGGCTACCACATCGGGTGCTTGCGACGAAGACGAGTTGGCAGGAAGTGTACAATCCTTCTTGCGCAGTTGTTTAAAACTCATGAGAAATGAGCAAGCTATTGGAGAACTTCAGCGCATCATAGATCAGTGTCAGCCATCTTCTTCAGTGAGAAGTGCATAGCGCGTTGTTCATAGTATTAGGGGACATACAAGAACATGAAGAGAGATGCAACTCACAGCACAGGTTGGAGAATTTGAAATGGACGAGGTGATCCTATATCTGGGATCAGAGGTAAATGTTCTAACTAAGCAGACATGGGAACAGATGGGTAGCCCTAAGTTAGTCAGATCGCCTATCCATCTGCGATTAGCTAATCAATAGCGGGTATCACCCCTGGGTCGATTATCACAGGTGCCAGTTGACATTGACGGAGTTCGCAGCTCCACGGACTTTGAAGTTATAGAAATCATTGGCGATAGTAGACCATATCTAGCACTACTAGGCATTGATTAGGTGATCAGTAACATGGCCATTATCGACTTAAAGAGAAGACAAATGACCTTTGAGGACGCACAGATCCGGGTCATCGCACCATTAGATCCTCTTCAGGGTCCTAGATACATTGAACCTATCCGAGCAGAGGAAGAGGCACGTAACATGGACAGTCTCTATTAGATTACTACGAACCAGAGTGACTACATCAATCCAATTGCAGAAGGGAACATTAGTTGGTGATGCAACAGCTCATGCGCATAGGATTCGGATGTTGGTCTAGAGAACTAGCAGAACAGACTTTACGAAGTCTCAGCATGCAGATGTGCGTATATGACTAAGTCACTGCGATGGATTGACGTAAAGATCAATGAGATTCCATCATTTCATGGTATAACAGACATCCAGGACTTTCTCATGCAGTTTGAACAACAAATCCCTCATGAGCAGAGGATCACAGCTATGGATCTTGCAGTACGAGCCACACCTGCAAGATGGTGGTATGCACATAAAGAGAATATCGCATCATGGGATTATCTTAAAATATTGATGGCGATCAGATTCTCTATTGATAGAGAGCATATCCAGTAGAGATACACAGGAGAAAGTGACCCCAGGTCACACATTCAGACATGTGAACAGAATTGGTCGGACATTCCCGAGGATGAATGGGTTCACCGATTCATTCACACTTTGGACCCAGTTCCACGGAACTGGTACACAGAGATTGAATTGTGCAAGGGAACGATTACATGGCCACTTATAATAGACATCTTTCTACTCAACTTTGATTTTGAATTTGAATATCCAAATGTTGATCAGGCCCTAGATGTAATAAAGATTAAGATATTTGAGGATTGTACACTATTAGTACAAACTCAACCTGAGTGGGCCATCCAGTTAGAAGAGGCACTAGAGTGCTATAATTTTGCATCAGAACCAGAGGAGGAGGATGAGGATCCTCGCAACATCAACATTCCAGAGTCAGAAGGGACTCGTGATGTTGATGGACCGAAGCTATAGACTCCAAAAATCATAGAGCTGCTCAAGATTAAAAAGATCAATATTGGCACAGACATAGAACCAAAGTTTGCCTCTATTGGATACTATTGGACCAATGAAACAGTTGGACGGATTGCAGACTTGTTACATGACTATCAAGACCTATTTCCCACCAAGTTCACAGAGATGAAGGGAATAGTAGGAGAGCTGGGAGTAATGAGGATACCATTGAAAGAGGATGCTAGACCAGTCAAGCAGCGTCCATACAGATTAAATCTGCGATACAAAGAAAAAGTTAAGGATGAGATCGATAAGATGCTAGTAGCAGGCATCATTGATCCCATAGAAGAGAGCGAATGGGTTAGTCCCATGGTCGTGCAAGAGAAGAAAACCAAAGGAGACATCAGGATCTATGTCGACTTACGTAAACTCAATGACGCATCGCTTCATGATCCATTCCCGACACCTTTCACTGACGAAGTACTAGACAATGTGGGAGGATAGGAGGTCTACTCCTTCACTGATGGCTTTCCAGGCTATCATCAGATCAGGATCCACCCAGAATATCGCCAGAAGATCATGTTTGCAATAGAATGGGGCTCATTCCAGTATACAGTAATGCCTTTTGGTCTTAAGAATGCACCAGCTATCTTTTCTAGAGTAGTAGTTGCTGTATTTAAAGAATACATCCATAAATTCCTAGAAGTTTATTTTGATGATTGGACTGTATTTGGATTAATTGACAAGCACATAGGAAATTTAAGAATGATGTTAGAGAAATGTAGGCAGTACCAAATTTCTCTGAACTTGAAAAAATGTATATTTTGTGCGCCATTTGGTATTTTGTTGGGTCACATTGTTTGCAGGCAAGGCTTGATGGTAGATCCCGTAAAGATTGCCATCATTGTAAATATTCTAGCACCCAACTCAGTCAAACAATTGAGAACAGTACTTGGTCACACCGGGTACTACAGAAAATTCATCAAGGGATACGTAAAGATTACAGCACCGATGGAAAAATTGTTAAAGAAAGATGTAAAATTCCTATGGAATGAGGAATGCCAGCAGAGTCTAAACACACTTAAAGAGAATATGGTTACAGCACCCATCTTAGTATTCCCAGACTGGACTAAGCCGTTTCATGTACATGTGGATGCATCTGGCATCGCACTAGGGGTTGTTTTAACGCAACCAGGAGAAGGAGGTATCGATCATCCTATCGCATACTCCAGCAAAAAGCTGTCGACAACAGAAAAGAACTACACCACGACAGAAAGAGAAGGCTTAGCTATGGTGTACACACTACAGAAGTTCAGGCACTACTTGTTGGGTGCCTCGTTCAAGATGTTTACTGACCATTCCACATTGAAGTATCTGGTCAACAAGCCAGTGTTAGGGGGAATAATCTGCAGATGGTTACTCCTCTTTCATGAGTATGATTTTGAAATCATTGTCAAACCAGGAAGATTGAACACCAGACCTGATCATCTGTCGTGAATAGACTCATGAGAAGAGCCAAGTAATCTAGAAGACAATTTGCCAGATGCATAGTTGTTCTCTATTCAGATTGCAGATGAGTACAATGCTGATATCATTCAATTTCTCACTACAGTAAGGGCACCTGAAGAGTTTACCAAGCATCAAAAGAGGCAGTTGGTTGTTAAAACAGTAGAATTCACCCTGATCGTAGGACAGCTATATAAGTTAGGTCCAGATGAAGTCCTGCGCAGATGTGTGATGCTGCACAAAAAAGAGGCTATTATCAGAGAAGCACATTCAGGTACCGCAGGAGGTCATTTCACTGGAAAGCTGACTACGTAGAAAATCCTGACTGCAGGATTATGGTGGCCCACGTTACACAAAGAAACTAAGGACTTTTGTAGATGCTGCGATATCTGCCAGAGGGTAGGAAAACCTTCACGATGAGATGAAATGTCACTGCGACCGCAGGTTACATTGTGCACATTTGACAAGTGGGCTATAGACTTTGTGGGTCCTATCAACCCACCAGGAAAATGAACTGGTGCGAGATATATCATCATTGGAATAGAGTACCTCACTAGGTGGGTAGAGGCCAAAGCGATAAGAAATTGTGATGCTGCTACAGCTGCACAGTTCATTTTTGAAAACATCATCACTAGATTTGGATGCCTAGTAATTTTGATGAGCGATCAAGGCACACACTTCTTGAATCGCACCATTGAGGCCTTGACGGAAGAATTCCAGACACAGCACCATAAGAGCACTCCCTACCACCCACAAGCTAATGGTATGGTGGAGGCCTTTAACAAGATTTTAGAAAATGCTCTTACTAAGATATGCAACAACCAAAGGAATGATTGGGACCTCAGAGTTAACACTGTATTATGGGAATATAGGATTACATGCAAGAAACTTACAGGACACACACCTTTCAGCTTGGTGTATGGATAGGAGGCTGTTATGCCTATGGAGTATATCCTTCCCTATTTAAGAATTGCTCAGATCACTGAAATGGTTGATACATACATGGTACATGAGAGGCTAGCGCAGTTGCTTGCCTTAGAGGAAGACAGATTCATCGCTGGATTCCATCAGAAAGTGCAGAAGGCACAAGAAAAATATTGGCATGACAGACACATTAAGAGTAAGACTCTTCAGATCGGAGACCTAGTACTCCTCTATGACAGTAAATTTCTTAAGTTTCCAGGGAAATTCAAGACGCATTGGTTGGGGCCATATCAGATACAGCAAGTCACAGAGGGAGGAGCCGTTCAGCTCAGCAAACTAAATGGGGAGATTCTTCCCATGATGATCAATGGAAGTAGGCTTAAGCTTTATAGTGACAGCCACTCCACCTATCAGCCCCAACTCAGAGTCACGGATGGTGCAGATGTCCAGTGTAGTTGAAAGGAGGCATCGCACCGGGAATTAGTCTACACTGGAAGGTATTCTAAGTATAAGGAATCACATAAGGATGGTTCATTTAAAAAAAAAAAAAAAACGCGTAAGTTTGTTTTGAGCAAGTGATGCGGTGTGGCATCACAGCAGCGTAATGTTTCTCCGTGCCATGTACCCATATTTTGTAAGGAGACAGAGAGCTCGTCAAGTTTCCTTCTGACGGGCAGTTAATGAGGAAATGACCGGTATACCTTACCGTAGATTTGGCACGGCATAATAAATTTTTCTAGATTTGGCAAATCTTCGACGAGACCGGCGCCTGCATACACACGTTTCGAGGGAAATTGATGATCGAAATTTATTGAGGATCGAAATGATGGGTGTGGTCTCATCCAAGCAATTAATACGACCGGCGGGTTCAGTCTAGATGAGCGTTGCTTCCAGGATTACTGCCTTCAGTATAAAAGCAGAAATTATTCATTCGGGAGGGTTATTTTTGCAAAGAGCCGAGAGCTATAGAGTTCAGTGTTAAGTTTCCCCTGTCCAGAGCTAATTTCATTACAGAGTGCTGTGATTTCCAGAGTTTGCAGCCATTGACAATCCAAAGTATAACACTGAGTGGGTTCTTCCTGAGGAGGAACCTTTAGAAGATAGTCTGAGACGCTTCGAGTATGGTGGCCGTATGCCCACTATGGCGACGCCGCCCAGGGTTGTGAAATTAGGAATATCATGGGTAAGACAATTTCCAAGGATGAGGAATCAAGCGTAGGATGTAGAATATGTCATCAAAGTCTCTGCTGAAGAGAAGAAGAAATCCAAGCCGATCACTGAAGATAAGACAGCAGAGTAGCGGAATGATGAGAAGAAATCTCCCGCTAGGAAGAAAGTAAAAATGAGAAAAAGAAAGCAACAGGAGAAGGGAGATGACCTATCTCATCAGCTAAGAGAAGAACAAGCAGTTCCAAAGATCAGGAATGAAAATATGCGGAACCCAAGCAGTGTGAATACCTGGAGTGAGTTGCTGAGAAGAAAAGTGAAAGGGAAAACGAACCGAAAAAGCAAAACTTCAAGATGCAGACAGAGGCTTGTTCTCGAAAGGGAATTCCTAGTTTGTATACCTTTCGCATAAGTAGGCTCCAGACTGAATGAAATGTTGAGAAGGCTGGAAGATACAGATTTTCCTTGTGATAAAATTTCTAACCCAGATAAAGAGGAAAGGATATCTGTGGAAGACTTCTCAAGACCTGGAGATCCTTAAAAGGTCTCGCAAGCTACGAAAGCGAGAGCATGACAATGGGGGAAGGAAAGATAAGAGAGCCCAATGAACTAGGTTACAGAAACTATAAAGAGCATGTCACAGCTATGGAGAACGAAGTCGCAAGACTTCAAGACAAGCTTCAGCGCACTTCGCAGGAAGCCAAGGAGAAGCTACAACAGGAGAAGCCTGTTGGTAGTGGCTCGGGGATGAGCCACAAGTAAGTGTTAGGGGACTGTTGGAACAGAGTCCTGCAACTACAGGAAAAGCTGCCATTTTGGCAGATGGTTAGTTTGGTGAAGATGAAGAGATAAGGTGAAGCTACGACGCCGTAGCAGGTTTCTAGCTACAGAGCAGAGCCAGAAACTGTGACTGTTGAAACAGAGAAGGAAAGGAAGACGACAGTACCTGAGCGACAGAGAAGAGAGAGCTCAACCACTGCATTGAAGGCAGCGGTGAAGACAGGAGGGCTCAGCTACCCTCATAAAGGAAAAGGAGCAACGAGGCCAAGGTATTGAAGACGAAGGACAGAATATGGGAAGCAGTGCATAGTACCCATGGTCAGCGCCGGGAAGCATGGAAGACTGCAGAGAGCAGTGGTGTGATGGAAAGCAGCTACCCCAAGTATAGATATGCCGACTGTCACTAGTTAGGGTTTAGGTTACTGTTGGGATAGGCCCATAGTGTTGTAATGGCGAGACCTTCGGGCCGCCTATAAAGGGATGTATTTTGTATTGTAAAAGGTTGGCATTTTGGGCATTTTAGGCCATCCAACTAGTCATATTATCAGTAGTCTGTTAGCTTACTGTTATTTTGTATTGTAACAATCCGCAGGGATTGATAGAGAGAGAGAGAGAGTAAGAGTGAGAGTATATTGTAAGAAGGCAATATAGAGAAGAGATCTAGGAGAGAAGGGCTCCAAGCTGAGTGCGGAGTTACCCAGAAGATCTCTAGCTGCATATGCGGTGCAGCAGAACTGTGTACCTCTCTCAAGTTATAATATAGAAACACAGTTCTATGGACGTAACTTCCACCCTATAAGTGAACCACGTAAAATCCAAGTGTTATGTGTTTGATTCATGTGATTGTATTTACTTGTTATATCTGTCATTCATTACGTGAACTTTGCTTACAGTAAGTGTTATGTGTATGTTATTCAGTTCATGGCTTATTACAAGGATAAATGCAAGTTCAATTCTTTAAGTATTCTGTATAAGAGTTTGTCCAAGTTTCACTTGAGACAGTTAAGAGTCACAAAATAAAACAACTTCGCATATTGTGTCCGGTAAGTTAACACCAGTAAGATAAGTAAGCTGAGTCGCAGCGGTATGATATCGTAGGGAGGAGATATCACACTAGTAGAGGAGCTGCGGTGCATGATACCGTGGGTTGAGGAGTGAGCGTACGAGAGAGTTAGGTGTTTCCTAGGGAGCGGCGATGCGATAGAGGTTGGAGTCATTGCGAGCAAGAGGAAACTGTACATTGCGTCGCAGAGATGAAAGAGCAGTCTCGCGAGCTAAGAAGAGCTGCGAGACACACACAGGATGCCATATAGAACCTGGTCAAGACACTTGAGTCCTTGACCAACCCATTAGGATCACTTCATGTGAGACTTCAGGCCGCTCCGCGGTCTGTCGCCGAAAGGGCCAGTGAGCTAGGGGTGTTGTTGGTTCATTATACTAAACCCGGGTCTGCCTAGACAACCAACAATAATCATCCATTTCAAAGGAAATATTGTATATATTATCTAAATATCCTTCTTTTACTTCA
Organism: Pseudotsuga menziesii; assembly: GCA_001517045.1. Taxonomy (NCBI): domain Eukaryota; kingdom Viridiplantae; phylum Streptophyta; class Pinopsida; order Pinales; family Pinaceae; genus Pseudotsuga; species Pseudotsuga menziesii. The sequence continues at coordinate 619,652 of LPNX010792684.1, read as the reverse complement.
CTGTTCACTTTCTCGACATATCTTTGACCTTCTAGAGGATCAATTGGGGCGACCACATGTAGCTCTGTATATTCAAATGAAAATATTCTCTTATTGAAATTAATAATTATTTTATTTTCAATATCCCAGCCAATCCCCAGAAGTGTGGGATATGGATTCGTATCATCAACAATGTCTATGACTTCAAAATCACCATAGGTTCAGAGTCCCTCCACTTCAAGAAGAATTAATGCTAGTCAACCAATAGGGAAGACCTTTGACTGATTGGATAAACTCAAATGAACATGAGACCATAACAATGTGGGTTTTCCATGCTTTCCCAATTTTTCCTTGTCAGAATATTAATGTCTAACTCTAACTCCAGTTTGGTAAAATTCATATCATAATCACATATCTGGGCATTCATTCTTAACTCGAGACCTTTAATAATGTGATTAACTTTTGTTTCTGGTCGCACGCTTGGTTGAGGTTCTTTGACTAAAGTTGATCTTTCTTCCACAACATCCTTACCTTATATAAGTGCTAAAAAACTTTTAAAGAAATTCTTCAACTTGTTTACCTTCTTTGTCGGCATTCTTTGGAATAACTGTTCAAATCTTTGAGGCATTTCTGAGATTGGTCCACCATTGAATATTGGGACAAAAACAGATGTCGATGCCTGATTTCTTTCGGTGAACTCATGTCATGCATCAAAGATGACTCTCTTTTATTTCTGAACATCAAATGATACTTTCTCTTGTGTCATCGGTCGAACTCTCAGAGTTACTCATGGTGCATATTGATCTCCTCCAGTTGTAGCAGCTCCTCTTGTTATGGAAACAACATTACGTTCTTGAGTTTTAACATAAATATTTTGAATATTTTGATTTTGATTCTAAGGTTGGTTCTAGTTTCCAAGTTTTTGAACTTCCATATATAAATCAGTTGCAGAAAATCCTAAATAATGTGGTCAAATGATTTACAATATGAACATGTTGTGTTTGAGGCTCTTGATGCAAGATAATTCAAGAAAGATGGACATGAATCTTTATGGTGGCCTTCAGTTCTACATCTTGTACACCATACTTATTCTTGAATTTATTTCCCTTTATTGATATCTTGTAATTGCAATGTTATATTGGCAAGATGCAATTATATTTGCATCATTCTCACTCCAGTTTCTCCAACTGGTGAAGATTCCAAAATTATGGCAAGATCAAGAGCTTCACTCTGGGATACAATATTCTGCTGCATCAAGGGAACACATATATGTGATAGCATCGCTGCAATAAACCAATAATTATGTTGAAAATCCAACATATGGAAACTCACGTTATCCATAAGAGTATTAAATATTTGATTAAAGTCCCAAACAGACTTAGTTGACAACTACTTAATTTCTTTTAATTATGTGATACCTTGTGTCTCAGACTTAGTTTTCTTAAATTCTTCAATCAATCTAATTCATATACGATCCAATGATTTTTTAGGAACCCCTACAGGAACCAAATAAAATTTCATTTACCAGTCAATAGCATGGCCTCTAAAGTTCATGATAATATGAGCTCTTTTTATAGCTTCATCTTGTTGAATGGAATTGTCATTGATGTCAAAGGAGTTCAGTAATGACAAAGGAATAACCAAGGACATGATGATAGGAAAAATCCAGTGTAAGACAAAGGAATAACAAAGGAATAGATGACATGGCATGCATAATGATGTGGCATATGTGATTAGGCTGGAAAGACACATGAGGGGATCCATTGAGGGGATCAAGGTCGATGAAGTTTGATCAATCAGTGCAGAATCATGGAGTTGCAGTGAGATTTCTTAATAGAGTGTTAATAATTAAATAGAGAAGATAGATCAATGGATGAGGTGGATTCCACAAATCAATTAACGCTTCATAGTGTTGCGGAAATAGATTTGTGGAAGTCACTTTTGAGAATTTGTGAAAAGAAGACCCACAATACACAAATTACGGAAGGAATCTATAAGAAAATATTTTGAGTTTAATAATATGTCTATGTCTTCCATATTGATGCAGTAGCAGCAGATAGAGACCAAGGAAATAGTCAGTAATCAGTGACAGTATTAAATATATAAGGAGATCTATAAGTCTAATAAAATCATACTAGGGTGGTAAGGTGGTGCTAAGGCAGGCTATTTTCCTTCAAGGGGTCGTATCCTCCTTCTGGTATTAGCTGGTAAATATGGTGTAGTAGCTAATAAACCAGTGGGTCATAGCCTCCTTCTAGTATTTTTTGGTAAACAGGGTATAGTACTATCCTTGTCTATAGTAGCAGGAATAAACTATTGTAAATATAATTTTGTAGTAATAGAAAGTATTGGTGGTTTTCCCAAGTGGGATTCCATGATAAAAAGTTGTGTTTCTTCTATATTTTTTATCATATGTGTTAATGAATAAGTTAAAAGTGGTTTTAATTGTTAATAATTAACAATATTGATTCACCCCCCTCTCAATATTGTCCAAATTTCCAAAAATTGGTATTAGAACAAGATCCTTCACTACAGTTTAAATCACTGGAAGGAAGATCCTATTAAAACAACTATGGATCAATAATAAGGGTCAGCCACCAACAGACCTCCATTATTTATAGGAGATAATTATGCATACAGGACTATAAGAATGAAGTTCCATTTATTGTATCTTGGATACAAAGTATGGAGGTCAGTTGAAAAATAATATGAAGTACCAAATGATGTACCTATAGACGAAGGTGAACTAGACCAATATGAGGCCAGTGCAAAATCCCTAAATGCAATTTTGAGTGGGTTAGAAAATTCAGTGTTTGTAAAATTCATGCAATGCAAGACAAAAAACATGCCTAGAAAATTTAAAATGTGTGTATTAAGGAGCACCAAATTCAAACAATCCAATATTGAGACATACAAAGGTCAGTTTGAAAGCCTAAAAATGAAAAAGGAAGAAAATATTACATAATATATTTTAAGAGTAGATGAAAATGTCAATGCTTTTAGAGTCATTGGAGGAGAAATAACGGAGAGATAAGTAGTTGACAAAGTACTAATAACCCTAGCAATGAAGTATGAATCAAATGTGTCCACTCTAGAAGAATGAGATGATCTTAAACTCATGACAGCATGTGAACTACATGGGATCTTCATTGCATATGAGATGAGAACATGATAGGATGGACCACCAAATAAAGAAGAAAAATTTAAATCTTTATCCAAAAACCAATCATAAGACTCTAATGATGAAGAAGCACTTCTTGTTAAAAATATTAGGAGAGGTACTGGTAAGTACAAAGGGAAATTGCCTTTAATATGTTTTAACTGTGGGGAAATTGGTCACTATGCTTCCAAATTCCCTTATCCCAAAGGTGATGATGAGTTCCCTAAAGAATCAAAGAAGAACAAAAGAATTTTTAAGAACAAAAACAAAAAAGAAGACCTTTTATTCCGTGGATGATAACTGCTCAAATGAGTTTAGTGAAGGTGAAGATGTTGAAGTCCTATTCATGGGGTTAGAGAGATAAATATCTGAAGAATAAGTAGAAGGAATGGTAGATATTGAAGCAAAACTTTTAAGTTCTCTTGAATAATTAGGGAAGTATAAAAGGATGTACAAAAAATAAAAAAAATCATATGACATAATTTGAAGAGAAAAACAATGATGTAGACAGAATTATTGCTGAATTAAAAAATCAATTTCAAGAATCCAAAAAGTATGAAAAAAATATAGAACAACAACTCAAGAAAAGAGAGAAATAATTAGAAAAGTTCAAAGCTAAATTGATCTTTCTTAGAAAGAAAAAAAACGAAGAATCCCTTTGATCAAAGTTTTAGAGCAGCTCAAAAATCTTGATAACATCCTAAGTTTTCAAAGATCATCTATTAAATAATTTGGACTAGGGTATGGCAAAGAAAAGAAGACAAAACAATATTCCTTCATAAATACAAAAGGAATCAAAATAAGTTATGTTGATGCACTTATGAGAGTAGTTGTAAAGGAATAGAATAAAAAATTGTCTCCCTCTCAAAATAAAAGCAAGACAGATAATGTACCAAGAATAAATCAACAACTCTTTTTGGGAAATTGTTATACCTATAATAATTTTGGACATATAGCTAGAAATTTTAAACTAATGGTTCCTATTGGGAAAGAATACATCACAAAATCCTTTCTATAATAAAAATGTTGCTAGAGGAAATCCAAAAGGAAGAAACTATAATTCTTTTGATCCTGTACAGAGTTATTGTATAGAATGCTACAAATGTGGTAATCAAGAACACATTGCTAGAAATTGTAAGCTAGTGGTTCCTATGGAGAATGAAACCAAAAAATCTCAAGGAAAAGAGGAGAGAAAGCCTTGGAAGAAGAAGGATGACATGGAATGTTCATTAGCCCTATGTTCTACAGAAAAACTAAAGCTATGGCATGTGGATAGTGGATGCTCAAAACACATGATAGGAGACCCAAATAAGTTTATAAGCCTAAAAATAAATCAAAAACGAAAAGTCACTTTTGGAAATAATATATCCTCTAAAATAATTGGGAAACGTACAATGTCTCTTAGAGACAAAATGAAAGCTGAAAATGTTGGTAAAGGACTTAAGACCTAATCTCTTAAGTGTGATCCAAACATGTTATCAAATAAAAATATGTATATTCGATTCCAAAAAGTGTGAAATCAGAAGAAAATATTTAGGAAAACTTGTTGGGACTGCTGTGAGAGCTCCAAGCAATGTGTATATTCTAGAAAATAAAGAACAATGTTATATGATTCAAACTGATGAAAGTTTGCTATGGAATAGAAGGATGGGGAACTTGAAGTTTGACAATATTGTAAAAGTTAGTAAGAAGGGAGATGTAAGAAATCTTCCAAAGATCATAAAACCACCAAATCATGTTTGTAGACACTGTCTTCATGGGAAGCAAATGAGAACAAGTTTTAAGGTCAAAGAACATACAACCTCTCAACCACTAGAAATAATTCATGCTGATATTTGTATACCAACAAGGATTAAAAGATTTCAAGGTGAATATTACTTTATGTTATTAATCGATGATTATACAAGGATAACTTGGGTGACATTTCTTAAAGAAAAATCATAAGCCTTTATGGAGTTCAGAGCCTTCAAAGCACTTGTTGAAAATGAAGCAAATCACAAAATTGAATGTCTAAGATCATATAATGGTGGAGATTTCACCTCAAATGAATTCAATGAGTTTTGTGAAATTCATGGAATCAAGAGGCATTTCTCAGCATCAAAAGCTCCTCAGCCAAATGGAGTAGTTGATAGAAAGAACAGGACAATACAAGAATCATCTAGAACTATGATTAATGAAGCAATAATTCCTTATTACTATTAGAGAGAAGAAATATATACAGCTCTATATGTACAAATCAAAGGACAACTCAGAGTGAATAGTGACAAGACTCCTTATGAGTTATGGTTTCAATTAAATATTTTAGAGTTTTTGAAAGTAAATGCTACATAAAAAGAGATGATGATAATCTAGGGAAGTTTAAGTCTAGAACCGATGAAAGCATATTCCTTGGATATTATTCAACAAAAAAGGGAATACATATGTTATAATCCAAGGTTGAAAAAGGTCATAGAAAGTGAAAATGTAACTATTGATGATAATAAATAAAGAAGAATACAAATCCAAGAGAGTGTGGATGTTGACGCAACTGATGATGAAGAAATATATGAAAGAAAAAAAAGAAAGTTCACAAGAATAGAATGTTTTTGAAGAAGAATAAGAAGGAAAAGTAGAGAAAGAAGAATCATAGGAAAATGAGAATGAAGGCACTCTAAGGTTAGACAAAAAGACACCCTCTAGGTGGGTTCAGAAGAATCATCCTGAAATTCAAATATATGGTGATAAAGATTCAGGAGTTAAAACATGAATAAAATTACTTTATGATGAACAACAAGCACTACTTTAAATAATAAAACCCAAAACATTTAAAGAAGCTTGCAAAAATGAGGATTGGATCAATGCTATGAATGATGAACTTGATAAAAAAGAGAAGAACCAAACTTGGGAACTTGTCTTAATAACTAAGGGCATGAATGCTATTGGGGCCAAATGGATTTTTAAAAGCAAGTTCAATGAAGATGGAAAAGTGATAAGAAACAAAGAAACATTAGTGTGTATAGGATATGCTCAAGTGGGGGGTATCGATTTTCAAGAAACCTTTACACCTATAGCAAGACTTGAAGCAATCCGAATGTTTTTTCCATTTTCACGTTATAAGAAATTAAAAGTATATGAAATGGATGTCAAGTCTGCATTTTTGAATGGGAAACTAGAAGAGGAAGTCTATATTGAACAACATCAAGGTTTCCTCTTATCAGAAAATGGAGACTATGTTTGCAAACTAAAAAGGCACTCTATGGTCTCAAGCAAACCCCAAGAGCATGGTTTTCAATGCTAGATAACTACTTGAATAAACAAAAATATAAAAGAGGAGCCACTGATAGTAATATATACATAAAGATCGAAGATAATAATATGATCATTGTTGTTGTTTATGTGGATGATATCATATTTGGAAGCAATCTACAAATAGATAATA